>CM022705.1:50037-145037 GCA_012295165.1 Asparagus setaceus | reverse complement strand
CTCCAGCAAGGGGATATTTGAATTCAACATGAATGTTGGAGAATTAGAGACGATGTTTGGTCAGGATAAATATCCCCTTTATTCGTAATTCTAATTTGTTTGGAGAAAAACTGGGATAATTCAACAATATATTGCAAATGTAGTAATTTGACCTGTGGATATATTTCTCACCTTCTTTATTATTATGAATGATGCATGTTTTCCATGGATCATGTGCTTTGGAATTGCTAATTTATTTTTTGGTTTTTTTCTACATAGATTCTTATGTCTGGTGGAACTGGGAAAGATGGGAGAAAGAGGTTGACTGGATGGCACTACAAGGAGTTAACTTGCCTTTGGCATTTACTGGGCAAGAGGCCATTTGGCAAAAAGTTTTTAAGGTGAGAAAACTATTCTCGTTCTACTTATTCTTAATGTACTCTTTTTTATTTACACCACAAAATATTAACTGTTAAGTTCAAGTAAATATAAGCTCAACTCCAGGAGCCTTGGTCCTAAATTTTTTTTTTGTGTGAATAATTTGCAAGACATACTGAGGAAATCAAAATCACTCACGTCAGATAAGTAGTGGTTTTATTTTTGAAATGTTTATATACTGTTATGGGTAAGTGAATTCAATCAGTCCTATGGTGTGATGTGCCTCAGAAATGTTGCAAGGAGAAAGCAATCATCTAGTGATGTAAATAATACTAGGAATTCACCAAATATTCAGAAAATTCATTTAGTAGCTGGCTATAGGAGTCTGTCAAGTATCATATCAAAATTAAAAATTTAGTGGTGACATTAGAAGTCTATCAAGTATCCAAAAATTCTTTAATGGTTGCCTATGAATAATTATCAGTTGACTGTAGCTCTTACACGAAGTTACTCGGTTATTAATGCTGCAACCCCAAGCAATGATGGTGTCTCTACCACTTGAAAGGTAAAATCACCAGACTGGTCTGTTTTAACTTTATTATTAATAGTGTACAAGTCTTTTGCCTATTTCTTTTCAATCTCAATTTAGATGGTGCAGATTGTGTGAGATTCATTTCAATTGATGGCGCTTGATGTTTCATTTTACGTAGCAGTCATATACACCTGTTTCTTTTTTTATGTGTTTCATGTATGATAGAGTGATGGTTGAGGAAGATGATTGTGGTATGTTGATTCCACTTCTTCTCCATTTGTCTCTTGCTGCAACTTCATTTCAGGATTTTAACATTAGCAGCGAGAGTCTGGCTAATTTTTTTGGTGGACCGGCATTCCTTGCTTGGGCCCGCATGGGAAATTTGCATGCGTAAGTTAAAGATGGACCAGCTGGCTTGATTTGTGCTTATAATTTTTATTCCCATTTTATTGTGATATTTTAGGTGAATTGTACATTTATTGAGATATTCAGATGGTAATTTGGTTAAACTTATGACATGGGAGATAAAGGACATTGTTTACATTTGTAATTTATCCTCACCATTTTACCATAATTCACTCCCCAACCCCCTCCACCCACCCACACAATTATATATATATATATATATATATATATATATATATATATATATATATATATATATATATATATATATATATATATATATATATATATATATATATATATATATATATATATAGGAAATAATGGGTATGGCGGCTCATTTTTGTAATGGCTACTATCACTATATAGAGTTTCTACCCATCACATCCCTACCTGATGCTCAAATGGAGTTGGAGCCTTGTTTCAAATTACTAAATGAGCCACCTCATATTCCTTACTCCCATATATATATATATATATATATATATATATATATATATATATATATATATATATATATATATATATATATATATATATATATATATATATATATATATATATATATAATATCCAAATCATGTGCCCCAGTCGAATAGAAATGGACAGGGACAGACCATGTACTAAAATATGGGAGACATTTTTCCAGTTTAAAGGGTGTTGCCTGCTCTAGGTAACAGCCTACCACACCTGCTTTGTCTTAAGATAGTAAGATTGATATCAAGTAACTGCCAAAGGACTGTTTCGAACCCAGGATCTGCAGCTTGGCAACACAATGACTTGCCAACTACTAATCGAACATTCACGAATAGTTATCGAATGAATAGATGTTAACCCGAATTGTTCAAACATTAACCGAGTGTTCCACTCGAATATGAATTCGGCAAAAGTGACCGAATTCGAATTCAAATGCGGTAGTACTCGATACGATTCGGTCATTTTCCACCCCTACATACGGCTTAAGAGGTCTTAAATGTATGGTTGAGTAAATGCAAGGTTTAGTTTTAATCTTTTATATTTATAGATCTTTTGGTATGTGGATAAGGGAAAGACCTGTAAAAGTTATTGGATATCAAATGGGGCAAAAAGATAGGGGCATTATGTTAAATTTTACGCCATTATTTATTTTTTTACATAAAAGTCAATATCTCATTTCTGCTATTTCAGGTTGATAGATTTGGAGATTCTAAACCTCGTTGTTGATTAACTTTGAGCTGTCTGGCTTAAATTGGTGAATTCTTTTGTAAAGGCTTTTAACCTATTATTTAAAATCTTAACCTCGTGTTCCCGGTACACCCAAAGCCCTAATTTAAGTTTTAACTTCTTTATTATTTAACATCTTAAACCTGTGTTGTACACCCTAAGGCCAAAGGTGGTTCTACAACTCACTCTATCCACCCCATCTGAATATAATCCTCATAACTATATCTAACTATATCTTAAATGTTTCATGTAATTCAGTTGATTTCTAACAAGGTACATGCCATTCGCTGGAAAATTTTACAATAACTTCTATTGTCATCTCACACCAACTCAAATTCAGGCAGCTATTCTCTTTATACAAACTCCAGGCGATTCCTCAAAACCATCCTCTTGTCAAGCACATCAAAGGCACGGCGCGCACACACAACTGCTTAAGCATGCATACACACACTAATAAGTTATAGAAACAACAAATGTGGAGCATTAACCCAGGAGTCCATTATCTACCCATTGTATGTCTCCCATGACCACTATAGCACAGATCAACCTATCTATTTGATCAAGGGCTTATCCAAAAACAACTTACCCCCAATTGACCAGTATATGATAAAAAAAGGGGGTAGTTTGCTAATTTTGTGAAAACCAAGTACTATACTGCGAAACTGTTTTTCTTCAAAAAACTTGAACCAGACTGGATAACTCGAATAGTCAAGATTTACTAGCTTGTTCAAAAATAGAGTTTACATTAACAAATGTTATTATTCATTTTCTTTCTTATCATAATGCGATATTTTCTATGTGATGCTAGTAAAAGAGTAGCTATGGTATTTTATTAGTTGTAAGACTGAGGAAAGTTATTGTTTTTCTCTTAAATTCATATTTGTAGGTGGGGTGGGCCTCTTTCACAAATTTGGTTGGATCAACAACTAGCCTTACAAAAACTCATATTATCTCGTATGATGGAGCTCGGAATGACTCCTGGTACAGATTATTTCCTATTGCACATAAACAGTGTTCATGAACTTTTGTTACATATCGATGTATTGCTACAATAATATGAGATAATTGATTAAAGTAATTGGTTTCTCATACATCGCTTAATATAGTGAATATCAACACTAACCTATAAAATAATTTCTCTACTACAAATAAAGTTATATAACTTAGAATCATGACTTAGCATTGTAATTTCACCCAAGGATCAAATTAGACTCAAATAACCTTTAATTAAGTATACAAACAATAAACAAAATAAATAGCAAAATTTACCCAAAAGTTTCTTTGTGTTTCTTTCTCCAGGCAATCATCTTTTCTTTCTAATTGTTTGACCTTTTCTTTTTCCCAATCTGTTGATTGCTGCTAGGATGATGGGCTTACAGTGCAGTTTCATCCCCTGTAACGTCCTCTCCACAAACCATAGTGTTCAGCAGATGCTCGTTTTGGATATTATTTCTTATTAGATCCTGAAATTAAACCTACAAACAGAAAAAATATATTACATATCACTTTGTTCTTGATAAAATAACTAATATTCAATAAGGGACCCCATCTAATAGCTCATTCACAGAAACCCCTGCATCACCTTATGAAAGACCTTCAATGAGAGAATTAGTACTAAGCCACTTCTTATATCAACTTATTTTTTTAAATTAACCTTTAAATTCTGTATAACATCAATAGGCATCATAGTTCTTAAACAGAATTATTCTTTGACAACCCGAAGCTTTTCTAATACATTAATTAGGTGCGCAAGTGGCCTGGAGTTGGATTGGCTGCTAATGGTTTGCCCAGAGTTTGAAACATAAAACACTAATACAACGTTGAGCGACTTTTGATATGTGATGGACACTCTTAACATTAATGGAATATCTGATAACCTTGAGTCCACATGATCCAGAAAGGGAAGTCCTAATTATTATCTCAGGTCTAAACTTATCAACCATTGATTAACCTTTCATTTTACCATATGTAGTCTGAACTCATACTCGAATATGATGCAAACCCCAACATACATAAAATTTTGCTTGTAAGCAGGTCAGTCTAATTTGCACCGTACACTCTCCAGTCTCCAGTTACTTGTTTCGATCAAAATTTTTATCCCATATTTCTAGCTTATTTGCTCTGGACAAGAGACACTAATCGAATCTTCACCCCTCTGCACAAGCACGACATACACACCACACTTCTATTTTCACATATATCATGTAGCATTATGCCACATTTTAAGTCCCGTAAAGCTTATCTCTGCAGTCATGTTAGAAAGTCACTTTACTGAAAAGATCAAGGTTATGGGTGTGTGTGTTAAAAAATGAATTAGCAAGAAACTCATAACATGCTTATTTCCTTGAAGGGTGTTAATGATGTCTGGATTTGCATAACCTAAAAACTACTACTATCATCAGCACCAACAACTACTAGACCTATGTTTCTCGGCTATTTGAATCTAATTTTGCATTCAACTTTGTTAATGGTCGTCTCCTCAATTAAACTAATAAAAAAGGTATTATTTTCTATAGTCTCCATCCATTTCTTTAGGTATATCACTGTTCCTTCTTGTTCCATTAACTAGAATACAAACAGCTGATGCATTATTCATCTCTATTTCACATGCCTAAACCACCTCAATCGATATTTCCTCATTTTGAACCTCAGTTGAGCGTATCTCTATCTTGTCAAAGATGTACTCACTTCGTGTCGGACCATTTAGTGTTCTTCCTTGTTCATCCCAAGCTTCTTACTTTAACCATGTAGCCATGCCTTTCTTTCGTAGTTCTTTAATCCGTAAACATGGCCGGTAGAGCTATCCTGTAAAATTTCCTCTTTGATTTTCATTGTTTTCTATGATCAAATGGTACTTTAGAATCACTTATCTTTAACCGTTCCAGTTGTAGTTTGTATAGTATTATTCTCAGTCATGAAGAGTGATTGATACCACAGCGATGATTAGTGCCATGTATTCCATAATCATCAATATGCACTACAATCTTGTTTTTCTCTTGTAGTTATGCTAAAGTTATATTCTACACATGAAAGTGAAAATTCAATCGAATAGTATCAAATTTGGCAGGCTGTTACAGTAGTCTAGGTGTTACGGAAATTTCACTCTTTCTCAACATGTAACTTCTGTACCGTGCACCAAATTTGATATTGTAACAGCCAACCAAATTATATATGTGTGTGTGTGTATACACACACATATACACACACTAGGTGGGATGCACGTATGTTGCACGTGGTTAAATATTTTGATTATTTCTTCTTGGTTCATGTCTTTATAGCGGTGGCCATGGGCCGGTTTGAACCGTAGGCTGAACCAGCCCGCCTGACATGGTTCAAGACCCGACCTGACTGACGCTAGGCCGGGCCCAACCCGACCCACATTGTCACTGGTTCATGGGCCGGGCTGGGTTTCGTTCTAAACCCGGGACCAAAGCAGTTGGCTCGACCCACGCTGGCCCGAAACTCCATACCCATAGTATTTTTCTTTTTTTTTTTCTCTTGTAAAAGTTGTAATTTATATTTAAACTAAAGGAAAGTTATTGCTTCTTGTGGATGTAGGACTTTTGCCGAAGTTCAAACCACGTATATCTGTGTGTTTATGATGTTTTTCTCTGTGAAGTTCATCTTTGTACCAATATATATATATATATATATATATATATATATATATATATATCATTTTAAATAAAGAGTTTTATAGCCAAAAATAAATTAAATATAATTTTATAAATATAAATACAAGTATGATATAGATAGAAAATTGAAAAAAATATTTAAAAAGAAAACTCCGCAGCCCGACCCACGACCTGTGGGCTGAGTTATGCATGGCCCAAACCTAGGCGGGGTTGGGTCTAGCTCCAAACCTGGGGTCAGAGAGGCAGAATCTGCCCACTTAGGCCTACTGCCCTGGTTTGAACTGCCGGGCCAGCTTCATCGTCCCCGCCCACGCCTAACCCTATGTCTTTATTATAACTCATCTGTTCAACATGATTCTAAATGATGTACACAATGCATGTGAAAACATACATACTTTAAAAATAGTACCTGCATTCGAAACTTTTAACTTGCAATCCTAGGTACATGCATTTAGCAAAGAAAAAATAATGAAAAAAGCCTTCAATAACGATTCAAAACAATGCTTAATTTAGTGAGTTATCGGGATGTTTTTCAAGGAGAGCAATAAAAGAGGCAATAATGTTCTTCTGAACTGGGTGTCAAAATAATTTTCCAATATCAATTTATAAGATGCACTACTAATCGTAGATGTGTAAATAAATTTGAGATCACCAATTTATTAGAGCAAATAAACTAAATAAAATATAAAATATATGTGGAGAAGAGAAATATGGGAGAAGTAAGAAATGATTTTTCCCTCTTATGGCTTTGCTCATACATTCACGAGTAGATGAAGCCAAATATATAGGCTTATACAAAGTGTTTCATGATAACAAAAATTCTAAAAGATAATTAAACCAAACTTTTATAAACCAATCCCTAAACATAAGAACTACTCTAGAGATAAATCAAACAAACTCCTAACGAAAACAAACTCTTAAAGATAAAGATAAGCTTCTTAGATCACAATGTAATTTATCCTATTAAAGGTATTCTATTAATTAGGATTGGATTTCAAGGTAATATTAAAAAGGTCAAGGGTAATATTGACCATCGAAAGATTTACCCACACTTTTAAAGACAGTATGATATATAGAAAGCTAGAATAAACTTAAGTTGATTGAGGGCTCTATCCTCCAACTTTTTTATCCATTAGATTTGTTTTGAAATTCGTGTTGGCATGTGATACACGTCAAAACACGCATCTCCAAGATAATCTTGATGTGTATCATATGCCAACCATGAATCTTAAATAAAATCTAATGGATAAAAAAGTTGATGGACAAGTGCTCCTGCCCACTTAAGTTTACAAAAGCTTTACTCTCTCTCTGTTGATGGACAAGTGCGCTTGCCCACTTAAGTTTACAAGAGCTTTACTCTCTCTCTCTCTCTTATATGTGTGTGTGCACGCGCGTGCGTGTGTATTACCAATATACATAATCAACAATTATCGTGTTCTGAAATTAGCTACTATTTACTAGTACTACTATTGATATGATTGTACCATTGGTAATTCTTGTTTAACTTATTGTGTTCAATTGAATTTCAGTGCTACCATCTTTCTCTGGGAATGTTCCAGCTGCATTTAAGAAAATATATCCCTCAGCCAACATAACCCGACTTGGTGATTGGTATGTTGGTCTTTCACTTTTTATGAACAGTTTTGACTGATTACCATTGATTGTCATACTCTGTAATTTTTCTCTCTCTGAATTTTCAGTTAATGATTTATTGCTATAATCTTCTAGGGTTCCATGCGAATACAGTTTAGTTCTTTTTGTGTTCTCCATTATAGTTCGAAGCACTGGTCATTTGTTTTCTGTCTCTTTATCTGTATTATTAAAAGCATGCCAATCTTTAGAAATAAAGGTTGGTAGTAAAGTTTCTTCCTTTTTATTTTCAACCTTTTGGTTGTCTAGTATTCTGGTATGTCATATCACTATTAGATTCAAAACAGATTATTTTCCTGGGAAAAAAAACTCGAATATTTACTTTTTCTGTTATAAACAGAGAAGATAACATTTACTTGAGAATGCTATTGTTGCAGTGCTTCCTGGCATGTTATGTTTGTGCGATAATACATAGTAGCGTGGCATTTTTTGCATAGTAGCACAGTTCTTTTCCAATTAACTTTCAGTACTGAAACTATCAGAAGCCTATAACATGGTCACAGATTGGGGAACAAATGATTGAGAAGGGTAATATATCATATGAGGTGGGTGGTCCACCTTTCTTCTTCAGAAATTTGATTTTGAAAATCCTTCAAGAGCTTATTGGAATATCTCCATAGGGCACTACAAAAGCATAATGAGTTCATTAGCTTTTAACTGTTGCTTCTCCAGGGAGATTTAGAATTTCAACAGAATTGAATGTTGCTTCTCCAGAGAGATTTAGAATTTCAACATAATTCAATCGTAGAACAAGTCAAAGAATAAACTAAACTGATATCTCTCGGAGAGAAAAAAAAAAGAAAAAGAAAAAGAAAAGAAGTCTGTCGGCATCTATGAGTGGCTCCACTGAAGGATATTTGATGCCTAATACACTTGTTCAAGTGATAACCATAGAAAAATTGCCAAACAACTATGCTGTAAATGAGATCATGGAGCAAATCCAATAAATTGATTGCTTGATTGGTTAAATGAAGACCTTTGATGATGGTTATGGTAACTTGCTCCTTACTTCAATGGTGCAGTCCAGGTTGAATGGGATACTTACAAAGAAACACATGAGGCTTTTCTACTCATATATTGTAGTAAAAAGGCTAGAATGTTATTGATTAATTTCATGTTTTTTTTGTTCCATGACTTCTGAGGGGAAATGAATCACATACCGCACATGAGTGTTGGATAAACTTTTATCGACTATGGTCGGTGCTTATGTAGCAAGGACATTAACATTCTATTTGAAACAGTATCTATGTAGCCCATTTATTGGGCATGATACTCTTGCTATGTCTAATGCTATATGCTTTCTTGTTATGAGTTTATATGATAATGCACTTTGTCTTTGTTTTCTTGTTATGGGTTTCAATTTTGTAGTTAAAACGATTAGTCAATGAGTAATGCTAATATGCTTCACACAATGACTTCATTTAGGAACACTGTAAATGGTAATCCACGGTGGTGTTGTACATTTCTTCTTGATCCAGCTGATCCTTTATTTGTTAAACTCGGCCAGGCATTTATCAAGCAGCAGATAAAAGGTTTGCATCCCGTACTGCTTCTGAACTTTAAGACATTTATTTAGTTTTATCCACTCAGGGGTCATGAAGGTTGAGGAATTAGTGGACATCACGTGCTACACATAATTAGCTGTTTGAAATCCCTCTAAACATAGTTAGAAGACACTGTCGAACCAGCCAAATTCTCCTTACTGAATCCATGTACAAATTTCTATCCATCGTATCAAACATTAGCATATTCTAGAGTAAGAAATTTAATTAAGACCATAAATATAAACTAATCATGCTCTTGATTTTTTAGATATACATCCAATCTCTTTAAATTTTATTCATAAAAGCAACATGGTCATTGAGTTTTAAATGCCAATGTAGCGCGAAATCAAGCTACTGAATAGAAATCCAATTATTGTTCCTAGATGCAGATAGATCTAGCTGAATTTTATAACATCTTACTCGATTGGTGAGTCACATGTTACATTTTCTTGCAGCTTGCATGTTCTTTTCTAAATTCCTGCTTCTCTCAATCAATCATGAACTTTGAATGGATTCTGAAAGACTGGAGTATGACATGATCGAGTCACACGACTCACACCTTTATATCACAATGTATAAGGATCTCCTGTATTTAGATAAGGGAAATGATTTGTTTCTAACTTGGGATATGTCTCGTATCTGTTTTAGTATCCATTGGGCTTTGAGCCCGGTGGGCTTTTGGGCCAAGCTAGTGCTAGGGTTTAGCACTATATAAGTCTCTCATGTGAGAGGGATTGGAAGAGAGATAGAGGACATGAGTGGGGACTATGTGTATATGTGAGGTTGAGAGAGGATGAGAGATGAGTGATTCTCTTGTATTGTTTTCCCTCTTACATAGTAGATTTCTCGTGTTATTTGCCCCGTGGATGTAGGTTGAAATTGGTCGACCGAACCACGTAAATCTTGGTGTTTCTTCTTCTTGCTTGCATTATTTTCTTTCTTGTGAACTTGTGTTTTGATCTCCGGGTTGCGGAGATTGGAATCGGGGATTGTTGATTCCCCAATGTTAAGGAATATATTATGGAGATCTATAATGTTATAATTATATTAGGAATAATATATTAGGAGTATATATTAGAGATTTGGTGATTGAGAGCTATTAGGAATGTAACTAAGAGAATAATTGTGATTAGGTAATTGTGTTTAGTCTCACATTGACTACACAATAAACTTCTTGTTATTGTATTCCTATATAAAGGGGGGTAGTTGTAGCTTTTGAAATATGAATTAGAATCTACAATATTTTATTATTTAACATGGTATCAGAGCCACATAAACCCTAGCCTCCACAAAATCCTAGATCCTCATAAACCCTAGCCCCCCAATCCCTCACCATCAAACTCCTCCCTCTGCCTTACAACCTCCCTTCTTTATAGCCACATAAGCAGGTATGATAGCATTGATGGCAATTACCAGCAATCACGTAAAGCATTCCGCAGTGAACGATACCTCGATGTTGTTCACTCTTGTTCGTCCTACTTTCGATGACCTTGTTGATAATTGGGATTGCCATTATTGGTAGCAGCAGTCATCCTCGATGTATATGTTCTCGTCACTGCCTATGGCGCCTTGATTTTCCTTCGTTCACCGCATACTCAACTTGTCGACACCACCGCCACCACCGCTTGTATTCTAGAAACCTTGATCACCATTAGCTTTCAAAAAAAATAATTTTGATTGAATCAGGATTTGATTTGGAGTTTGGTTCGATGAAGGTTATTTTCTTGGCTTCATTTGTTTGGCAGATCTCTAAAGAGGGATCATTTGTTTGGCAGATCCCTAGAGAGGATCGTTTGTTTGGTTGATCCGTAAAGAGGATCGTTTGTTGGTTAATCCGTAAAGATCATCGTTTGTTTGGTTGATCCAAGATGATCATTTGTTTGGTGGATCCCTAGAGAGGATCGTTTGCTTGGTGGATCCCTAGTGAGGATCGTTTGTTTGGTAGTTTTCTGGTTGATCTGTGAAGAAGATCGAGATATCGCATTTGGTGATTTTGGTTGAGGTTGTTCATGGTGGAAGACATTCAAATAGAAGACTAGAAGATGAAGACAACTATAATGAGAAAGGTCACACCGAGGATTTCAGCCTTTTAAGTCGTGTCACAAATTGGAGTGAGTACATCTTGTTTGTAACAAACCGGACATGTATGATATGCATGTTCTAGCTTGAGGGGGAGTGTTAATGAAGATCTATAATGTTATAGTTATATTAGGAATAATATATTAGTAGTAAATTAGAGATTTGGTGATTGAGAGATATTAGGAATGTAACTAAGAGAATAATTGTGATTAGGTAATTGTGTTTAGTCCCACATTGATTACACAATAAACTTCTTGTTATTGTATCCCTATATAAAGAGGAGTAGTTGTAGTTTTTAAAATATGAATGAGAATCTATAATATTTTATTGTTTAATACCTAACAAGTGGTATCAGAGCCCATGGTGATGGATCTGGGGGAAAGGTTGCAAGATAGAGGTCGATGTTGTGCAAGATCGAAGGTCGGTGGTTGTACAAGGGTGAACAGAAAGAAGAAGAAAAGATGAGATCTTTGTGTAGATCCAAGTGAGATCTGAAAAAGTTTGTTTCAGATCTGAGAATGTTTTGTTCAGATCTAGATTAGCAGCGAATTTGGGTGGATCTCTGCAAGTGTTGTGGTGGCCAGAGATTGATCCGATGGCAGCATGTGCCCACGAGTGTCGGCTGTGGCTGGCTGGAGTGATAGTTCAGCCGTGGTGACTGCGAGGAGTGGAGGAGTTTCCACAGTAGAGATCGTGAACAAAAAAAAGTAGCAACCGGAGATCATTGAAGCACACCAGCAGGAGGCTGCAAGGACTGGCCTCAGAAAGCGGCAAGGGTTTCGCCACATGATGCGTCGGCGATCGGCGGCAAGCAGCAGTGCTGGAGTTCTGAGCTGTGGCGGAGTTGCGAGTGTTTTCTCCTGAGGAGTCCTGTCCGCGAGCATGAGGGCGCGTGACAGGAGATTGCTGGAGTATGCCACAAAGAAGGCGGCGGTTGGCCGCTGCGGCGGCGATGATGGTCGCAGGTGGCAGTGGCGGTGCTAGGGTTTGCTTGAAATTGGGTTCGGGTGAAAATTGTGCTATGGAGGCTACTGTTCAACAAAGGAGAAAATCACGTGAAGTGATTTTGGAGTTGGTTAATTACTTAATTAGGTGTTTGGTGTATGTTGTTGTTTGGTGTTTGTGTGGCTTCATGTGAGGAGAAAGTGCCACTAGGATTAGCTATGTGATCAAGCAAACAACAAATGACTCAAGCAAACAACAAAGGAGTCCTGATTTGATCTATGGCTGAGATTGATCGGAGCGCAGATCCGCGGATGGTGGGCCGATTGAGGTCATCCAGGAGTCGAATCCTATTTTTAGTTTCGGACGCAATGGTGGAAGCGGATTAGGATGATTTTGCTGTTTGTATCTAGTTTTGGATGATCAAATGTTGATCGGATGTTCGAAAGATCGACGGATGGGGTCGATGTTTTGAGGTATGGCTATATATCTCGTGGTTGATGGATACTAGTTACTTCTAGACATGGTGTGGACACTTGCATGAATCATCGATGAGCTTTGGTTTTGGTCATGGTGTTTGGATCGAGGTGGAGGGTGTGATGCTCAAGATGATCCAGAAGTTTGACCAAGGTGGAGCACGATGTGATCACGGTAGTCCTGGTGTGACATGTTGAGTGAGCAAGGGTGCTTGTTTGGAAGACAATGATGATTATGTTTGTTTGTTCCCAGGAGGTGGAGCATGGTGCATGTGTGGTGTTTATCTACGAAGTAGATGGCGAGAATATCGGAGTATCTCAAGGTGTGTGAAGCTCGGAATCCTATTTATCTATGGATGGTTGGTGCCTGGAGATGTGGCCCATGGTTCCCGTGGAGAGGTTGAGCTATCTTCACATGATGCAGCTCAGATATGAGCCAAGGTGGAGATTATTGGGATATGTCTCGTATCTGTTTTAGTATCCATTAGGCTTTGAGCCCGGTGGGCTTTTGGGCCAAGCTAGCGCTAGGGTTTAGCACTATATAAGCCTCTCATGTGAGAGAGATGGGAGGAGAGATTGGGGGTTTGGAGAGGACATGAGTGGAGACTATGTGTGTATGTGTGGTGTATGTGAGGTTGAAAGAGGATGAGAGATGAGTGATTCGCTTGTATTGTTCTCCCTCTTACATAGTAGATTTTTCGTGTTGTTTGCCCCGTGGATGTAGGTCAAAATTGGTCAACCGAACCACGTAAATCTCGGTGTTTCTTCTTCTTGCTTGCATTGTTTCCTATCTTGTGAACTCGTGTTTTGATCTCCGGGTTGCGGAGATTGGAATCGGGGATCGTTGATTCCCCAACACTAAGTATAAAGGAGATTGGGTGGATGTAATGTTTTGGTTGATGTAAAGAGTCATTTTTTTATTAGGGCAACCACACCATAATCACCCACAAGAGAGACAGGTGTCTGCCTGTACATCGGCATCCCCCTCACAATGAAAACCTATCACTAATCTGGGTTGGTAATGTATTGGGCTTCTCTACTGGCAACCACTCGGATTAGGGAACCGGCAGCGAATGCGGTTTGACTTGGTTCCAAACCCACCTAGTAATCAACAGTAAATTCTTCATTAGCAAACTGTGAGAGAATACTCCATAATCGTACTAGACGACCTGCTTGATGAATGTTACATAATTCCATGATCTCCTGCATGTTTGATTTCAAGGTTGATTATCAACGAAAGCAAAATGGCAAAAGGGCATATCCAGATATTAGCTTTCAAAATATGATCTTGATGCTTGGAGTATCTAGTAAGGGCATTGGGTCTCCTGAGTGATTCTAAAGGTTCCACCCTCTATTAAATGACATCTCTAAGGCATACTCAGAAAGCTTGTTCTTTTCATTTTTTAACGGCTTCTTAATATATGTTGAAATCAGAGAATTAGAAAGATTAGTCTAGAGAAGTTAGAGACTTATTTAGTTCCTTATGTAATTAGGATTTGGACTAGTCTTCTATTATAAATATAAATAAAGGTAGAGAGGAGAGGTAAATGAACTCTCTATCTCTCTGATTTCTTCAATCAACTTGGTATCGGAGCTAAATTCTTAATCATAGAACGCTCTTTCTTCTTCGTTGACCTGGAGGGTTTTGGAGTGGGGGGGGGGGTGGAGTCAAATCTGCAAGAAAAAGCTATTGAATAGGGTTTCCTCAAGTTGTCGTCGCCTGTCCCCGTCGTCAACTCTTTTCACCCATAGTTATCAGGAATTTGTTGTTTTCCTCGCCTCGCCCTCATCGTCAATTAAGAAATTTGTCGCCTTGGCCACCCAATTTGCCTTTGTCCACGCTGCCCTTGCAAGTCGACAAAATCTTCCTCCAACCTCCGCTGATGCTTCTGTTAAACAAATATAAGAAAATGGAAGAAGCATGGACAACATTAGCGAATAAAGATAGAAAACTGTAGGCATCAGAAGTATAAAAAAGCCAGTTAAATGCCATTTTCCGGGAAGCAAGAGCAGCATCTGGAGCATGCTGTATAAGCTCATGTAATAGCACTATAGCAGTGGATCAGAAGTAGGTAGCTGCGACAGAAGAATTGTATCTGTTTTGCCACAGCACGATATATTTAACCATATGAGGAAGTTATAATGTAAGATGTGTGGGGCTGTTATGCAGAGGAGGGCAAGAGTCCCAACATGGGGATAAGAACAACATGATTTAGCAACCTTAACTGGTAAAAGTGTTCTCTTATTTCAGTGATCTTAACTGGGAATGGGAGAACTTGATCCAAGCAGCAAACTAAAGTTGACAATAGCAAAGAGCTCAAAGGAAGACAAACCTTGTCTTCCAGATCTGGTTAGCAAAGGTCTTAACATTTCAATTGAAAAAATATATCAGATGCAATGAATTGTTATAGGCTATAGCCAATGGAAGTCGGAATATTTCACTGCAATGATGGGTGCTATGTCACTGCTATTTATGCTTCAATTTGAATCGATCATTAATTGTAAAAGATGAAGGCAGCATAAGATTGATTTCAAGAATTGTGGCATCTTCTCTGGGATCCATTAATAAGAACCTACATCTGCAAATGTCTGTATTCTTCCGTCTTCTCTGGGATCCATTAATAAGAATCTACATCTGCAAATGTCTGTATTCTTCCGTGAGCAGGTTATGCTAAAGAACCTCAAATCATCTAGAAACTAGAGTTGTCTCAGGTACTTGCAAACTATTGGTTTTTGATGAAGCATTCATTTGCAAGTAGTTCTCTTTACTTCATAGATGGTCCTCCATAGTTGAATTTGTTCGGACATATAATTGTTAATTTAAAAAATTGTGTCTACTTCGTAAGTAGTGCAAGTTAAAGCTAAAGTGTAAGGTCAACTAGTTTTTACCTTGGAGATGGAAAACAAATTAGTCTTTCAGTTTCAGCCTTTCAGGTCATTGCTTATACTCTCCAAACGCTACAGTTACAATTTTTCTTGCTTAGGGATCAGTGCCAGATAAAACAAAGACATAAAGTTAGTTAGAAAATAGCATTCTTATGCAGAAAGAGCTGGGTCTACTTTCTAAAAAATTGCCAAGCTAAAATCTAAAGCATAAACTTAACACCTATGTTGGAGAGAGAGGACACGAGGTATTCTTCCAAGTCATAAATTTCCTTCTTCCTCGAAATACTACAGTAATCTATTCTTGATTACGGACTAATGGTAGATAACTATCATATCGACAAATTGAATAGTTTAAAATGATATTTTGGGTCAAAAACTAGCTAATGGCTTAGCAAAAGGTGTAATGTGGAAGGGGCTGAGAATTGATTTTTCTCAATCAAAATTTTAATACAATCGAGTTTTTTCATATGATATTCTCTTAAGATTGAGTAGAGGATAACAAGTGATTCCAGTCCTTAAATTAAATAGTCTACTACACTTAGTAGTTATCCAATATATCCGTAAATTTTTTTTTTCATAGGAGATAACATCCCGCTATTGATTTTCCATATCCTGCAGTGGTCAAAAGATATGGCCAAGATAATATTATGGATTTCATTCAACTGGAAAAGGTTTACTAGACAATCTGCATGTGACTTATGTCCTTTGAAGGGCCACAAACTTTTAAATTTTTCTTCTTTATTCCTTTTCAAGTTACAAGTCTGATAAAAGATTATTCCCTCTTCTCTAACAGATATTCTGACTTTTTCCACTCCAGTCCGTGAAAGGACCAATCATCATATATTCTGTTGCATCTTTGGAACCTTGTTCATGATGTATAATTTGTTTAGCTGGTATAACTACCAGTTCTGCATATCATATTTAAAACCACTTTCTTCTGAAGGAAACTAGTGATAATTCTTTTGTCAAGAATGATATAACCTTTTCCTTTCTACTGTCGAATTCACAAAGAATGTCATTTCAGATTATTACAGAAACATGGATAACCAAGCTCACTGCTAAAGTGTTGTCTAGAATGTTTCTTTTGGCAACTTATTAAATTGTCATCATATTTTTCTATCTACAGTTTTAACCATGACTGATAAAGTGTATATCATTCTTGAGCATTATAAATTTGTTACTAATCTCAACTTTCTATCTTTGGTATAACAGAATATGGAGACGTAACTGACATCTACAATTGGTAATTTCTTCTTTTTTCATGTCTCAGTGATTAATTCTGGAAATTACATTCATACTTTTGATTGATATTCTTTTATATGCTTATATTTGTATGTTTACTTTCTCCTGAATGTATGCATCCTCTTTATAAATAATATGTAGAAATGTATGCATCTCATGTTAGGCTTTTGAAACCAAATTTGATTACTGCAAACAAGAGAGAGGAGATTGCATAAGTAGAAGAAAACAATTAAAAATCTATTATTTTGGCAGAACAGGCTGCTGCTTTATTTTCTTCACGCTATATTTTTAGTAGAAGAGTAAAAAATACATGGGATGTAATTATAGTAAAATTGTGAAGAGGAATGAGCAAATAGTGTGCAGTGACATTCAAGAAATATGTAAGAGTAATCACTTCCATTCTTTAGAATTAATCATTCGCTAAGATGGTGAGATTGAGGATGATGTGGTTCATTGAATCAAATCAGGATGGTTAGAATGGAGGAGAGTTTCTGGAGTCTTATGAGTTTAGACTACCCAAGAGATTGAAAGGAAAGTTCTATAGGAGAACTATAAGACCAACAATGCTTTATGGATTGGAATGTTGAGAAATTAAGAAAAAACATGCAAAAAAAATTGAGTGTAGCAGAATTGAAAAGGATGCTACTTGTGTCCCCAATTATGCCTCATGAATACTAAGGCCTCGTTTGGTATGCGGGAATAAGTGAGAATGGAATGCCAATTCTCACTTCTCATTCCTTCATACCAAATAAAACCTCTTTTCAGAAGCTAGAATGCCCATTCACACTTAACATAAAGTGGGAATGAGCATACGCAATGAGATGGTAGAGAATGGGCATTCCCATTAAAGTGGGAAGCAAAAAAAAAAAAAACAAATAATTTCTATATATGTCGATTCTCCCTTCACTCTCTAAATTGCACCCAAACGTGAGAATGGAACTGAACATTCCGTTCCCACATTAATTTCATTCCATTCCTTACTTCATTCTATTCTCACTTCACAATTCCCCTGTACCAAACGAGGCGTAAGGTCATGCTCCTCCATCCTTTCTCATACCCTGGATCAAATATTTAGAAGTTCTCTGAAGGAGATCATACCCTATCTTCTAAGCTCTTTGGACTCTAAATGTTGGTGTAAATGGAGTTGAAGCTATAGCAAAGTTAGTTCTGGAGAGTGGAGAGTTTTCTATGGCTAGGTTTTCTTTCTATTATATATTTATATCTCCCTAATATAAATTGTTTAAGCTTTTACTATAGATCTTACCTGTATATAAAGTTAGTGACGTAGCACGATCTATTAAGTTCTAGGAAAAGTGATTAAACAAACTAATATGCAGGGCAAATGTAAACTCACACTAAATTTCCAGCGAAAAATAACTTTAAATATCAAACTATAATAAACTAACAACTAATAGTGATAAATGATACAAAAACTACAGCAAATAAGGAATGCGTTCGCGATAAACTTGAGGCATGAAACGTCGAGCACAGTCCACAAATCCTAATTGAGTACTCAGCGTTTGAGTCGAATTCCTATTAGCTAGATCATGCGACAGGGTATCAAAATAAAAGAGTTAGTTCAATATAAGATCAATGATGTAACAGTTTTAATAACCACAATATAAGCAACCCGATTAAATGGGAATAAGGGCTTGGATCTGAGTTTTGTAGTTCTTTGTCGCTGTGGAATTCTGCAGGGATCAGATCTGTGAAGGGGAGGTTGCAACGTAGATAACACTGGATACTGTTCATAGGTACTGTTCACCCGAGGGTTCCGGCGCTTCTCAGGTTCAGATCTGAAAGAATATGCTTAAAAGGCACAATTGGAATCACTCCAGAAATCTCTTTGATCAATAATTCTCATTCAAAATTTACTGACTATTACATAAAAGTTCCTCCCTTTTATAGAGATTTGAAGATAACTCAAATCTTATCTAAAAACATGTAAATGCTTATCTCTAAACAAATCAAATCTTATCTAAAACATGTAAATGTTTATCTCTAAACAAATCAAATCAAAACAATCTCAATTCTATCAATAACCTTATTCTTATCCTAACAATAACCAAGTAAAATCTGAATTATCTCAAACCGTCTCAATGAGATCTACGATGCCAAGTCCCTCTAGAATAGAATCGGGTATATTGATCCCTATCAGTTAGTATCTATGATGTATTGATATATATATATGGGATATCTGATAACCAGATGTGGCAATCCTAAAACTTACAGGATGCAGTTAGTATTCAGACATATGCATGCACATAATGAATTAGTATGGTTAAAGTGGTTATATAGAACAATAGTGATAATTTATAAAGTAGGGTTCTAAATTCCGTAAATAAAATATAATACTACTAGTCATCATCCTTTGCATTCTATCTTATGGAAGAGGGCAATCATCTCTAAGTGAATAACAGATAAACTGATGCTGACAAGTTGGGGAAATATGCTGATTCCTTGTTGTAATTTGTGATAAAGACTAGCTTCACATTAGGTTACTGCAAGAAAATTGATGCTGACTAGTTGGAGAAAAATATGTGGAATTATGTTCTTATCCTTAAAGCCACCTCTTTTGTCCTTTTGTAAATACACAATCTGAACCGAAGGTGTTGGACCTGCTGGTGATGTTTCATTTCCTTTTTTATTTTGTGACTGTTGGTTTCTTGTTTCTTACATCTTTTATTATTTCCATAAATTTACTATTTGTCTCTGAACGGTTATCTGCTTGTATGTCTCTTCGTAGACAATCACTTTGTTTTTTTAAAATCATTTATGTGTTCTGAACTGATAACCTTGTGGATAGTGACACATTCAATGAAAATGAACCACCCACTGATGACCCTTTATATATCTCATCGCTTGGGGCTGCTGTTTACAAGGCCATGTCCAAAGGTGATGCTGACGCCATTTGGTTAATGCAGGTAATGAAACTCTTTAGTTTTCCTTATTACCGATACAACCATCTTTCATTTTTAAATTATATATTTAAAAACAGATACACATCCTAATTTAAATTCATGCTTTGCTTATGGATATAGAATTTAGAAGTGCAGATTATGTTATGTGGCTGATGGTGGAGCCAGGAATCTCCTCTCTTTCTTGGGGGGGGGGTGGTGGGAAATACAACCGTCATACTATACATTGAGCAAAAAGTTATCAATTATGACAATGTATAATAAATTTTCATATATGTAAGTAGGTGAAAGAAGAACCTAGATTAGGGGAGGAACATTTCCATGAATACTTATGAAAACATTGCCTCCCAATAAATTCTAGGAGAACCATCTCCATTGTAGAATTAGCATCTACAATTTAAAAACTTCACCCCCAAACAGATCCAAGGGGATAATCTCCCAAGTTCTGTTAGCAACCAGAGTTTCATCTAGTTACTGCTACCATGTTTATTCCGTTTTACCAATTCATTTAATGGAAATCTAACCAATCACCTTAGAATCTATGTGATTAGTACAAACAAAATTGAACAAATTTTCCCAACTTTACTTTAAAAAGATAGTAGACAATACCAAAATGTTTTTGTTCCTTCTCCCCCATCCTCTCCTTCCCCACGAAACAGCAGCCAACGCTCATTCTTGTTCCCTGCAACTTTTATTTACCAAAGATTGTATACTAGATATTTCCTAGGGGTTTTGTTAAGTCTAAGGACTTTGATTACCACGTTGGCTAGCAATTTAACTTCTGCAATGGACATGGCTGATCAGATTTAGGAGAAAATTATGATTTTTGGCACGAGTGGAAATATTAAAATGTAGATCAAACGCAAAAAAGAAAAATGAACATGATCTCAACTTTAAATAAGTCTTAATTATGTTCCTTTTCTAATGCTCTAGGTGATCTATATCATGGGCTATACAATCACTGATTTGAGATAGCTATATATAATTAATCTAGGGTTAACTAATAGGATGTATTATGTACATTTTAAAAAGAAAGATAACTTTTAGTTAATAATTATATATAATATATATTTAACTAAATGTAATTATACAAACATTATACTTAAGTTACAGGCTAGTGTATTATAAAAAAGGAGTTGTGGGCCAATAGATGAGAACGACTAAATGACTAAGTTATGAACTTGTGCATGAAAGAGACTAAGTGGCCAACTAACAAATCAGTTCAGATAATATTGGCTCATCCGCAACTAAAACAAAAGGCCGTTTTCTTATTCTTCTTCTCAGACTCAATTTCTAGGGTTTGAAGTCAAATATGAACATCTCAATGAGTTCATTTCTAGGGTGCTGTGGGTTTGCATTTTGGTAAAAAATGTTCGGATTCCCATCATCTACATGATTATCATTCATAACTTATTTTGATTCCATTTTTTATGTATCCAAAGTTGCATTGTAATATAATTTCTACTTCATACTTTCATCATGTTATTGTTGTTTCTTTTTTTTTCCGTTTTAAGTAGAATAGGAAAATGGGTTCTCAATCTTCATGTAGTTTTGCATTTAATAGTAGAATTGTGAAATGAGGGTTTATATATTTTGCATTATATGATGGAATTGTGAAATGAGGTTCTTCCAATTTCATGAAGTTTACATTAAGATGTAGATATGTGAATATGAGATTTTTATATTCATTTTGATGATTGGATTATTCTTGGAAATGAGTTTTCTATGTTTATGAACTTTTGCAATTATTTTACAAATGTCATAGTTAAAATTGCTTTACTTCTTACTATTGTTTGAAATAAATTTAATGACATAAGTTATAGTGTATTGTCAATCTGTCAAGTCTTAGAAAAGATTATACTTTCTAATTTGTGGTTATGGGAAAACTTACTATAATTGATAAATTTTTAAAAAGAAACTTTAGAAGATTGGAGCCGATGGGTGGATATGTTGAAATGATTTATTGGTCTTGTGTCACAGAATGGATCATATTCCAGGTGCACCTCAAGAGAATCTATCAAATCAGTTTTTATGAGATAAATCACAGAAGCTTAAGGAAAGCTTACTACTGATAGGGATAGCCTTAGAATTGGAGTTATGTGTTATGATGGCAGATGAGGTATTAGGGTCGGGTTCTGGGGTTGGGTTCAGAAGATATGAGGTTAGCTGTGGTTAGGGAGAAGATAACAGAGGAAGAAAATGAAAGAGAGGCGGCTAATGGAAGAGAGTATAGGTGAAGGGTTAGGGTTTGTAGAGAGGAGAGGTAGATTAACTCTGTAATTTCTCTGATTCCTTCAGTTAACGTTATGCTTACACATACACACACCAGATTGACTTGCTAGATGGTGCCAGAGGTAATGCCATGTATCTTTACAAATTTGCAATATGCCAATATCATTACTGGTGGTTCCTGTAGTGCTTTTGGGCTAAAGTCCCCTTTAAGATCTTTTACATAGCAGAATAGCATTGATGGCTTTCATAGCTTGGAAAATCTAGCCCCACTGGAGGTGCATACATAAAACATTGGATCTACAAATGTTATTTGATTTTTTTTTTCAAAAATGTCTATTAGCTCAATTGAGCTGTATGAAGTACAAGGTTGACATGGTTCATTTAACCTGGGATGCTCGTATCATTTATTTTGGACGCTATAGTATTGGACATGCCCTTATACAGTCTGTATTTAGCTTACTAGAATCTGCAGGGCTGTAATAAGAATTCTGACAAGCAAGTCCTTTTGTCCTGGTCATTTTCCAATCTAGCTATGCGTAATGGTAATATTTTCCAATTGGATTCGGATCAAGCTTTGGTCTTTTATTTTTAATGCATACTTGGACAGAAAACTATAGATGTATTAACCAGATTTATGGTCATTACACTGGCACCAGTTGTTAATGATATAATAGTATCTACATTGCAAGTGCACTGATTTCTTTCCTTCATTTTCAGTTCATAGTTGTTTGTCCTTCTTGGGCTTTGTCACTTCTCCCCAACTTGTAGGCAAAGAGAGTGTTGTTGCTCAGATAACTAGTAACATATATTACCGTTCTCTTATGATGTGCAGGGTTGGCTTTTCTCAACAGACTCTGCTTTCTGGAAGCCACCTCAAATGAGAGTATGTACCATAGACAATGAAGTTATCCTTTATCTATCTTTTGAAGAAAAAAGTTGATGACATACAGCTGGTAATTGCAATTGTAGCTTCAAGTTAGGTCATGCAAAATCATAATTATACTAAGGATAATGCATTATTGTTTGCAATAGTTAAGATGGGCTCCAGTTTGGTATTGTCATAAGTTCTGCTGCTGCTATTGTTATTGTGGTTCATAACTCTAGTTTGTGGTCCAGACAAAGTAGCTACCAAATAATAACTGTAATTCATTTATTACTATATGAAAAGTTGAATTATGGGTTCATTCCTAAGCTTTTCCGGAATATTAAATCATTAAAACTAGCTGGTAATTTTCACGCTTATAGCAGACAGAGTTATTTTTTCAAACTTTTACACCTGTTGATATTACTTAAGTTTCTCTCAAATGATTGTGCACTCTGCAGGCAATTCTTCATTCAGTTCCTATTGGAAAGATGATAGTGCTTGACTTATTTGCTGAAGTCAAACCCATTTGGAAAAGCTCTTCACACTTCTATGGCGTTCCATATGTTTGGTACTCCAATTCCCTGGCATAATGTTGTTTACTTACTATTATAAGGTTTTACCTTTGTCAGTACTTAATGCTGCATTGGGGTAGTAGTTTCATTTCTCATGTAACTTTGTGTCTTAAATATGTTAAGCTTTCTTTAGCACTAATTTCTTGTGAATCTAATAAGTTTGTGCCATTGCTCTTTATGTTTCTCATTTAGGTGCATGTTACACAACTTTGGTGGAAACATTGAAATGTATGGCATACTAGATGCAATTTCATCTGGTCCCATTGAAGCACATCGTAGCAAGAATTCAACTATGGTATGTTATGCGAGAATTTTTTGAAATTTGTCCTTCCTTATTAGTACCAGAAAGCAAATTACACAGGTAAAAGTTAGGTGATTGTAAAGAAGTTTTAAGAGAGGTTTATCTTTCTGTAAATAATATATGAAAAATTTTATCGAGCCCCTATACTAGAACCTTTGCAACATATCACCTCTTATAATGGATGTTAGGACTTAGGAGATAGACCCCTGATTGATCGACGGCATTAAAAATCTCTGTCAGAGCTATTTCATATTTTGAATGTGATATTTTGGTTTATTTGTTGCCATAGTTGGCCTTTGCTGCTCTATCTTTGTACCATAGACTCTTCAAGTGAGGGTAAAAATGTCAGATGCTGTCATGTTGCTTCCACCTCTGACTCATAGTGGTATGACAATGTTGATCCATCTGGGAGCATCTGCTAATATTCACGATGAGAGGTGGTAGGGGTATTTATGCAATTAACCCAATCATATATGCCACAAGGTAGGCTATATGGTTATTATGATGATGCTATTTCCAATTACAATTTAGTTAGCAAGATGTATTCATTGTGTCACCTACACCATGATACTACTTATTAAACTCGTAGAAAATCCTTTATGAGACCTATTGTTGGAGGCAGAAGATCAACAATTTTCCTTCTCAAAAACAAAGAAGTCACTTTTTGTAACTATTGTGGGTTCAATCCTGTGGGATTTTATTTTCATTGGATCTTTTGTATGGAACAAATCATGCTTATGAAAGTTGACATGTCACTATTTTGAATTCATCCGGGATGTAAATGAAGGGAATAATATCCTTTGGTAATATGTCCATTTATGGGAGTTCGATCCACTGGAACTACTACCACAAATACTACTATTACTACTACTAAATCTACGTAAAACCACTCTTTCTGCTGTGATGTAAATAATGTAAAGAAAATAAAATATTTTCGTTCAACATACTCTTTTAGGGTGTTCCACTATTCTGCAGATTTTTAAGCCTATTCAATACATCATACCATTTGTTGGATATGAGTTGTTTGTCATCAAATCTTTAAGATGTAGCTTCTTATTATTTATTCTGTCCACATTCTTTTCCTTAGATTGGCGTTGGCATGTGCATGGAAGGAATTGAGCAGAACCCAGTTGTATATGAACTTATGTCTGAAATGGCATTTCGGAGTGAAAAAGTGCAACTTGAGGTAATAAGTTTCCGAGGTTCATAGTTTAAAGATTTTAGAGACTGGTAGGTAAGTGGATAAAATTCTTATAGTGTCCATGTAAATTCATGCTTTTACATACACATATATATGCATATGCATATGTATACATACATACATACATATAGATACATATATACGTATACATACAAATACACACAAACACACACGCTCTGTGTGTGGGGCTTTTCTACAAGAAAGTACCTTTACTGTGGGGTGATTTCTATATTATTTAATATCTTTATCCATCATTCATGCAGTCTTGAAAAAAGATGCATATTGGGCTTGCTTGGATATTTCTAAGTCGTTTGTGTGGTTTCAATATTTTTTATATCTAGACTCTAGACGCCAGCATCTTGAACCTTGTATTTTTTGTAAGGTGACAAGTTTCTATTCTCTGTAGTCTATGTTACCTTGGTACTGCTATCATGAAGCCGTACCCGTACCCGACATGTTCCCGACACTTATCCGTACCCAAACTTCACGGACACTCCTTGGATATATGCAACATTTATTCAGTCGTGCTCAATTATATGATATGTGTTTTAATTTAGAACACTTGTCAAACACTTCTTGGACGTATATCTCACACTTCACAATGCTCACATCCATTTCTTAAAACTCGTTAGACATAGGTCGGGTTTGTTTTAGCCCATACCAAGTTGAAAACTGTGATTGTAAATGGTCGTTTAGATGTCTAGTTCAAATACGATTAGCTTCCAATTTATGATAATCACCTACATGATAAAAGAAACTTAAAAACATGATAGGAATTTTAATTCTAGTAACATGTGAATTGAAAAACAATAATGATCTCATTTAAATTATTAATCTCAACATATATGTAGCCGTGTCCCCGTACCCTACATTTTACAATTTTATCGTGTTCCGTACCCATACCCGCACCCATATTGGCGCCTGTACCCGTTTTCATGCAACTTAGTCTGTGGTAATGACTCATGACGTCATGTTGAATGTTGCTTGTCCAGAAGAGCTTAAGTTTTCATAGCTAGACTATCAATATCAATTTTGAGTATTTGATATAAGTTTGAAAGGAAATACGGAGTGCTAAAATTAGGAGGAGAAGGATAACTTGTACACCATAAGGTTGAGGGTTGTGTAGTTTAGCTCTGTAGTCGATGATAATCAGAGAGGATGGTTATTCCTCTTCACTTAGATTTATTTATAATATGAGAGATACAAATATATCTTAATCATAAATAAAATTCACTCGTGTTCTTCTAAGAGGTTTTGTAAGGATATCTGCAAGCTGAAGCTTTGAAGATGTGTGAAGAGGTTTTGTAAGGATATCTACAAGCTGAAGCTTTGAAGGCATGTGCTTAGCTCTAATGATCGTCTTTTCCATCTTCTCACGAACTAAGTGGCAATCAATCTCTATCTATTTTGTCCTCTCATGAAATACTGGGTTCTCAGCTATGTGAATGGCAGCCTTGTTATCTCCATACAAGCTCATGAGACACTCAGGAGAAAAGTCAATTTCAGTTAATATATCTTTGACCCAGATTAGCTCACAAGTATGACTTGCCATAGCTCGATATTTAGACTCTATTGTAGAATGAGAGACTACACTTTGCTTCTTACTCTTCCAGGAGACTAGATTTCCTTCAAGAAGTACACAATATCCTATGGTCGACCATCTGTTTGCTGGAGATCCTGTCCAATCTGCATCCGAAAATCCTGCAATCTTGTCTGTCCACTATCTGAATAGAGAATTCCTTTGCCCAGAGTTTTCTTAAGATATCTGAGAATCCTCTTCACAGCCTCCATGTGGGGAATCCTGAGTGCTGAGAGAAAGTGACTAACTACATTGACAAAAAATGCAATATCTGGTCTAGTAAATATCAAGTAGTTTAGCTTCCCTACTAATCTCCTGTATTTCTCAGCATCTTTCAATAGCTCCCTTTGATATGGTAATAGCTTGATTTTGTCATCCATAGGTGAGTCAATATCCTTATATTCTGACATCTCAGCATTCAACATGTCAAACACATATTTTCTCTGAGATAAAAGAATTCTCTTCCTCGATCTAGCCACCTCTATACCCATAAAATATTTTAAGGATCCTAGATTCTTGGTCTGAAATTGCTGCTGTAGATACTCCTTCAAGCTACTGATGCCATGTACATCATCTCCAGTGATCACAATATTGTCAACTTATACAACCAGAAGGATCCCTTTCCCACCATGATATCTCTAGAAAACCGAGTGATCTTTCTGAGCTCGATGAAGACCTATATTACCTGGGTACTTCTAATCCAAAGCTGTACCCATACCAGACACGTACCCGTATGCGTACCCAAACTCCTTGCACACTCCTTGCATATATGTATTCACTTATTTGGACATGTACTCAATTATACAATATATGTTTTAATTTAAAATACTTGCCATACATTTTTTGGACATATATCCTACACATCACATCCACTTCTTGAGTTGGACATAGGTCAGGTTCTGAATTATGATTTTGAAGGATAGTTTGGATGTCTAGTTTAAAAACTAGTGATTTTCCAATTTATAATTCGCATAATTATAGAAACATAAAAATATTCTAGGAATTTTAGTTCTCATCCTTATTCTCATATAAATTATTCATTTTAATATATAACATATGTGTATATAAATATTTATATAGCTGTGTCCCCGTACCCTACATTTTATAAATTTTCCATGTCCCGTACTGGTACCCGTACCCATGCAACATAGATGAAGACCAAACTCTTGGACTACTGTTGCAAAACGTCCGAACTAGGCCTTCGGAGATTGTTCCAAGCCATAGAGGGATTTTTCAACCCGCAGACCTTCCCCTACCCCCCCTGAGCAACACACCATAGTCGTTGCTCCATGTAAACCTCGTCATTAAGAATGCCACTAAGGAATGCATTCTTAACGTCTAGCTGATGTAGGGGCTAGTATTAGCGTGTGGCAAGGGAGATAAGAATGTGGACAAACGTCATTTTTGCTATAGGAGAGAAGGTGTTAAATATAATCCAAGCTATACATCTGTGCATATCCTTCACAACTAGTCGAGCTTTGAGGTGAGCTAGAGAACCATCTGAATTGACCTTGACGGTATAAACCCACTTGCAACCAACAGCTTTCTTTCTTGGTGGTGGTGGAACAAGATCCCAAGTCTTATTCTGCTCTAAAGCTGTCATCTCCTCTTTCATTGTTGCCATCCAACCTGGGATAGAAAGGGCTTCTGACATATTCTTGGGAACCGAGTTAGAGTCCGGAGAAGAAATGAAAGAATGATATGATGTAGATTATGAAGTGTAAGAGACATAGTGCGCAATAGGATACCTAGAACAAGACCTCTTACCCTTGCAAAGGGCAATGGGAAGATCATCAGTGGTCAAAGCATTCGGCTGTTCAATAGTATTCTGACTAACTTGTAAGTCATGCTCTTGGTTGGAGGTGGACTCTGACATAGGTTTCTGAGTAGTACGTCGTCTATAAACTTAGACTGGCTGAGCAAACTTGGATGGTGGATCAGCTTGTACAAAAGGCTTGGAAGGAGCATTGACAGTCGTCTCCCGAACAATAAGAAAATCGTAATCATCCT
The DNA here is from genome assembly GCA_012295165.1 of Asparagus setaceus. Taxonomy (NCBI): domain Eukaryota; kingdom Viridiplantae; phylum Streptophyta; class Magnoliopsida; order Asparagales; family Asparagaceae; genus Asparagus; species Asparagus setaceus. Next base: position 116,408 of record CM022705.1, on the reverse strand, counting down.
GAGCAGTTGAGGGTGTATCAAAAGAAACATGTCTGGGTTTGTTTTCAAAGAGGGTAATATCGGCTGAAACCAACGGTTTAAATCTCGGTTATCGAAAATATATCAAACGACTAAAATTCATATCGGATCCCAGTTATCGAGATATATCGAGGATAAGTAGTAAAAATCGGAGTGTTACATCGGATAGTGAGCATATATAATATAATATCTTAAAATATAATCTAAGCACATTTAATGAAAAATAAACATACTAATATTCAAATAACACATGTTTAGAATCACTTACCAATTATTTTTGTTTAGTGGATGCGAAATAGAATAGAATAGCAATATTTTTGTTTAGTGTATGCGGGTTGGGCAAGGTTTTAAATATCGGATATCGGGGAAATATCGGATGGCCAAAATTCATATCGGATTGCGGATATCGGGGAAATATCGGGGATATGTGGTAAATATCGGAATGCAATAACGAATATTTGCATGTATAGTATAATGCACTAAAATGTAATCTCAACATACTTAATGAAATTTAAGCATATAAAATGTAAATAGTATATGTTTAGGATCACTAATTAACCTTGTAAAACAAAAAAAGGTACAAATCAACGTTACAACATTTTGTCTAATTTTTTTAGGCTAAAATGTCATTTCATATAATGGGAAAGTCATGATATGTTGCCCAAAAATTGCCAAACACAGTATATTGTACTATAACAAGCGATATAAAAGGATATATCAGTCAACATATCGGCTGATATATCGACTATATCGGGGATATATCGCCCAAAGTAGACAAAAAACGGTACAGGATATTTAGAGACCATATCGGTTGCGGCAAGCCCTATAAAAGGATATATCGGGGGATATATCGGGCCATGTCCGGGATATTTAAAACAATGAGGTTGGGCATCGAAAAAAGAGGGTTTTTATCTCCAAACCCGAACCAGTTCACTTAGAATGTAAATTGTAGAAAATCGAGTGATTTTTAGCCCACGAGAAATCGGCCGCTTTATCGGATTTACACCGATATATCGGGAAAAATCGGCCCAAAACTATATGCAATATATTTTTATAAAAATCGTATCGGCCATAGCCCAAACCCTATATATCGGCGATAAATCGATAAAATCAGCCTATTTTTAAAACACTGGCTGAAACAATGTAACAATCTAAAGAAGGAACGTAACACCTATACCCTTTCCGAGTTCTAGAGTACCCAATAAAGATTTCCCGAAGAGATTTTAAATTCAACTTCATCCTTTGAAGACTGTGGTTGTGAATAAAACATGGAGAACTGAAGATTTAGAGGGGGGGGGGGGTAAAAGGAAAGGCTCAATATCAGGAAATATAAAATTGATATCGGGGTTTTGTTTTGTAGAATAGATGAGGGCAATCTATTAATCATGTAACAAGCAGTCAACACGACATCTCCCCAAAAATATTTTGGAACCTCTATGAAACAACAATGTTCAAGCAACTTCTAGTAAGTGTTTGTTCTTGCGCTCAGCTATCTGGTTCTGTTGAGGTGTGTAAACACAGGATGATTGGTGTAAAATCCCATTTTCTTCTAGAAATTTGGTGAAGGCATTTTCAAAATATTCTTTAGTGTTGTTTGTCCTTAAAGTTTTGATATTAGTATGAAATTGATTTTTGATTTCAGCACAAAAAACTTTAAAAGACAGAGAATACTTTAGAATGAGTTTTCAATAGATAGATCTATGTTATGCGAGAAAAATCATCCACAAAACTAACAAAATATTTGAAACCATGTTTAGACAAAACAGAGTTCGGCCCATACATCTATGAATGCACTAAATCAAACGGGTTACTGACCGTTTTATTGACATGACTAGGGTGAGACTCAACATGACTCATATATGAAACTATTGTTTTGAGAATAGAAAGAGGGGCATATCCAAACCGACAATGCTGATCAAAGACTGTTGTGGTTGTGGAGCTGATACATGGAACCCGGTCTGAAGTGAGATCCAACTCATACATGCCGTTCTGCTCACGCCTTGTGCCAATCGTCTTCCTCTTTCCAATTGCCTGAAAAATACAATGTGTAGGGAAGAATGTTACCATAGAGTTTAGTGCTTTAGTAATTCTACTGACAGATTATAGATTAAATGGAAAGCGAGGAAGATGTAGCACCAATGAGAGTGGAATAGTACTAGTATTGGTAGATCCTATTCCTTCTACAAGTGTATTGGAACCATTAGCTAGTATTACAGAGGAACATGAAGTGGTAGGTGTGCAAGATGATAGTACACCCTGATTCCCAGTCATGTGGTTAGTCGCCCCTGAATCTATAACCCAAGTACGAGACGATGATGATGTAAGACAAGCAATAGGTTTACCTGACTGAGCAAGTGTGGCTATAATCGGAAAGGACTGAGACTTTTTAAACTGCTGGAACATCTAAAACTGATACTGTCCAAATTGACGACGAGTCATGTCATCTAAGAGAGTCTCCTGTGTAGCTACATGTGCACTCCAAGGCTGTTTGCCTTGCGAATGAGGACAACTGAACTTGGTATGACTTGACTCCTTGTAGTAGTGATGATGAGTAGAGAAACTATCTCCTGTGACTCCTTTAGAACCATCACCGCATCCTCCACGTGCTCCAAAGCATCCTCTACACCCTCCAAAATATCCTCCACCTCAGCTACCTCCACGATTGGTCAACTGTCTGCTCTGTATGGCAAGAGCTAACCTGTTTGCAGACTCAGTTGCAGTACTCATTGTTGTGGCTGGAACTGCTGATTGCAGAATATAATAGGTTTAAGGAGTATATAGCAGAGCTCCCAAAGGCATGTGGCCATGCAGAAGTGTAGGACAGAGGAAGAGTCTCGAGAAAGGTGAGAACCATCAGCTGATCCTATTGATCCTGCATCTTCTGAATATCCCCAGCAATAGGAAAGATCTCTGTCAACTCATTTGCAAGGTGATTGAAATTGCCTTAGTGCTCACTGAAAGTTTGAGTTTGCTCATCCCTCTTGCTCTTAAACAACTCGTGAATAACATCATACGACCAATTGGCGTGTCCATGACCAGAGTATAACTGCTTTAAAAACTTCCACATCTATTTCACTATATTACAGTGAATTGCTAACTGAAGGACTTTCGGCTCCAAGCTGTTTCAAATCTGATGAAGGAGACTAGTGTCATCTTGTGTCCATGAGGCGGACACTGGTACTGGAGGATGGTCGGTGAGATGATGAGCCTTTTCTCGACCATTATAGACTCGAACAAGTTGCTTCTAAAGCGGGTAGTTGGACCTATTCAATTTCTGGTCAGTCATCTTGCCAGAAGCCACCTCCGTGTGGGTCCATGTGTCCTCATCTGAAGTTGCCATCAACACAATGAAAGTGATCCTCCACCAGCAAATCAAGGCCCAACTACTATTAACGAACGACTCTCAAACACAAACAACTCCCCACAACCAAGTAAACCCAACAAACTAATCCATCTCCAAAGAATGAACACGCTGACGACAATCAAAACACGAGGGGGGGGGATCATCATTGGGGGAAAGCATATTTGCTTGGGGGAAAATAATGTAGAGGTGGGGGTGCAGATCTGCTATGGAGATTGTTTTTATTTGCAGTGACGAAGGTTTACTGGAGGCGGCGAATGCGAATCTGGTCGAAAATGCTGGCGACGGGCTTGGACGAGTGCATTCAAGGTGACGGCGTGGCAGATTTGGTTGATGGATGCGGCAGCGGGTTTGAACAAAGACATCAGAGGCGGATGAGTCGGATCTGGTTGGGGATGAAGCGAATCTGAATGTGGCTAGGTTTTGGGTCGTTCTCAAGGTCAGATTTGTGGCTGACAAGGTTTTGGGGGCTAGGTTTTGTGTTGGCTAGGGTTTGGGACTAGGGATTATGGGTGGCGGCTCTACTGGAGAGTGGTTAGGGGCTGTTAGGGTTTGTTTGGGGTGGCTAGGGTTTGGGGTTTTGGGGATGGTGGCTGAAGTATGAGGGGCTGTCAGGGTTTGAGGTTAGGGTTTTGGGGGTGTCGGCTGAGGAAGAAGATGATGAGGGTGATGAGGATTAGGGTTAGGTATGGAGGGTGGAGATTAAGTGGGGATTAGGCTCTGATACTATGTAGTCAATGATAATCAAAGAGGATGCTTATTCCTCTTCACTTAGATTTATTTATAATATGAGAGATACAAATATATCTTAATCACAACCGATGTGGGACTAAACACAATATGACTCAATATACTCTATACAAGCTCCTGCATCGTTCTGCCCTTTGGAAGATCGCAAAACAGTCCCAGAAAAATTTTCTTAGGGGGCGAACAACAAGTATCTACTTACCTACAAATATGGTTATATAATTATGGGCCAAACTCAAATGGAATGAGCTATTTAATGCAAATGGGCTCAAATGGGCTAATACTTATTGGTCATATAAGCAAATATTGGGCCATTAGGGGTGCAAATTTTTAAAAAATAGGGGGGCAGATGAAACTTGTGAAGACCTTATCATAATGTTCTGGGGTGCAATTGCACCCTAGGCTAGAACATAAATCCGCCCTTGCTCTAAAGTTCAGTCATTGACACAAGTTTACAAGGAAATTGCAAGTAAAATAAATCTGAGATTGGTAAGAGAAGAATAAGAGAAGAATAATTCATATGCCACAAGGCCGAGAGTTGTGTTGTTTGGCTCCTACATCATTCTAGTTCTAGAAGATCTCAAAGCAGTTGGACATGAATTCTTGGTGTTGGAGAGTTCTATTTTCAGAATTACTTAAAGGTCTTTTGTCAACTTATTTAATTGCATGTCGTTTAGTTTGTATGCATTAGTTCAAACAATATGACTTGAATAAACCAATAAATACACTGACAAGTGACTATTCTCATAAAGTGGTCCCAAAGTTCTAAAACATGGTTTTGTTATGTGTACGGTCTGATATCGAGTAGCCGATTAATTGAATTATCCGGCGATTAATTGGATTATACGAAATTATGCTTTTTTAAAATTCTTAATATATACGTTATTTATCATATATAAAAATATAATAATTCATTTAAAATATAAAACATTCCATGCAAAAAACTAACAATAATACCCCAAGCTATTTAAATCACAGTCGTTATACACTTAATAGTAAAACTATTAAAAGTTCATAAACCAAAAACACTCTCATAAGTCATAGTACTTTAAAATACTAATAAAACTCCTAATCTTGTCTTCTTCATCATCCTGTTCGCGGTCGGTGGCAGAAACAGCGGCGGGAGACAGAGATGGTCAACGTCTCACTCGGCTGCAGTTAGCTTTTACACTCACTGGCAGTAAAGAGGCGTGTAGTGACTAGGTTTTGGGTAACGAAGCAACATAATTTTTTGAGGATCTCTTGAGGCAACGATCAGGAGACTTTAGGGTGATTATGTGCGGGTCGGGTCGGGTATATTATGCCCTGCATAATTTTATTATGCTGGCGCGTACTCTTTAACCGCCCAATGATGCGGTTTGACCACATAATCGAGTGAGTTTCAGCTACACAACACGTTTTGATGTTGGGTACGAGTACTCGTGCAAGTACTCGGCCATGTAGAGCGTGTTTTTGAACATTGAGTGGTCCACTAGTAGCCACTTAAAGAATAATGGAGACTGTTGCATTCAAAGGTGTTATATTTGGAGATACTGTCCTTGAAGAGAAATTGAAATTTCTACTTTTGTGAATAACCTGGAATTGGAGTTTCTACTTTTGTTAATAACCTGACCATTCTCTCTGCTAAAGGATCTAAGTTTCTGTCACAAGTTTATTAACTTAGAGGATTCAGTCATATTGGAAAGGTAACAATGCAGCTCTTTGTCGTAACGGCAGGTTCAGTTAGTGATAATGTGATTATTTATGCATGCTCACTTGTGCATGGATGCTTAGTTTATGGACTATTACCCCATCAGGAAACCCCAGAGATGGTGACTAAGGTTTATGATGCAGTTAGGGTAAATAATGTAGACTACCCATTACTCATTATTTCCTTTTCTGCACAACAGTCGCCAGATTCGACATATAGTGATATAATGAATGTAGACTGCACATTACTCATTATTTTTAATACTCCCTGGCAAGCTGAAGCATATATAACAGCAAAGTCCGGCTGGGAGAGGAACTAAAGATACAGAGGACGAGCCAAATCTTTTGTGAAGATGTCATGTAGTAGTGTAGCTATAGAAACATGTCCTAAATAAAAGCTGTATGGGAGAAGAGGAGTATCATGAGATTGCCCACGAGAAAGAAAGGCCGACAAGACTGCACAAGGATTGAGAAGGCTAATGAGGCTGCCCGTGAGAAGAAGTCAGCATGATTGCACTCTAGAAGATAAGCTCAATGGGACTACCCTAGAGAAGAGAAGATCGACGGCCGCATGTGAGAGGAGGCCGACAAGACCGCGTGCGAGAAGAGGAGGCAAGCATGACTACACGCGAGAAGATAAGGTTGACGATACTTCATATGAGAGGATAGACAATGCCGGGAGGAGATTGAAGTTTGGGGGATTTGATCAAGTTTGAGGTGTTGAGTATTAAGGCATAGTGCCAATTTGAAACCAGACAAGGATGGTGTTATGTTACCATCATTTTGAATGAGCTTCTGCTAGATTGAAGGTTGAAGATGCCACAATTGTGGGAGAGGTTGAAAGGAGTGGCAATGGGTCCGTGAGAATGAGAGAGATGATGCCACCTAGGGGAAAGTGTAGGATCTTAGCTTGAGGTAGTGTTTAAGGTTTAGAGTTTAGGAGAGGTTCTAGGGTAGAGAGTTTGCTTTGTACCTTGAATGAAAGAGACGAACCATTGCATTTTTCTTAGAGATATAAAGTTTAGTAGAGGTTTAGTGTAGTGGATTCGCTTTGGTACCATGTGAAAGAATGACCTATTGCATTTTTCCTATTTCTTTGAAGGTGTATATGAAGCCCTATTTATACAAGAAATGTAGCGTTATTTATAGCAAAAATCTCTGTAGAGATATAGAGAGGCAAAGTTGTTTATTCATCTAACCCTAACCTCTCTTAAATAGAGATTAGGAGGATATTACAAAATAGATATGAGATAAAATCATATCAAATCACATCTCACATTATCTCAACAATATCTCATAATATCTACTAGATCTAAATACTAATAATATCTAACACTCCCCCTCAAGTTGGAACATATATACTATATATGTCCAACTTGTTACAAATAGAAATAGAATGACTAGTTGCAAGAGTTTTGATAATGTATATGTGCCCGGAATACTTGAAGATGTCAGCGATCAGAAAAGTGTAGTCACAGCCAAAAGAAACCCGCCTAAAGCCAGTAGAAATCCTAGGTGGGTAAGCCAGTAGAAACACACTAGGTGGGTAAGCCAATAGAAATCCTAAGCGGGTCAGCCAGTAGACAGAAATTCTAGGCAGTTCAGCCAGTTGAAGCAACGTTGGAATCAACGACGTACTTTTGTATCCAACAATCTGAAGATGTCGAAGAGCGATAATGTTCATGATGAACAGTGCCCGTGATGAACATTGCCATTTTTCCCTTTTGAGGTTAGGGTTTTTTAAGGGTAGGCCTTTTTTTTATTGAGGTTCAACAAAGATTTAGTAAACAAATGATGTAGAAATCAAAGATGTTGTCGAAAAAGCCAAATATGTTGTCGTAGCTGCCAAGGGGAGCATGAAAGCCATGCAAAACCCCCTCAACAGCCTCGAGATCTAGAAAGATGAGAAAAGTTGTTAGGATTGAGTAGGCTCTGATACCATGTTAAATTAAGTCCTCTAGCTATTACACCAAAACTCCGAAGTTATGGTGAGGGTCGATGATTATAGTTTTATATTTATTCTAACAATCTCCAACAAGTCCTACAATCTAATCCTAATTACCTGGTCAAACGTTGCTAATGTCGTGCAATGAATCTAGACAATCCATTGCTCATTATACTTATAATATATGACTTCTCAATTATTTTGGTTTATGCTGTTGTTTGTACTTTATTATGATTACCGCTTCTTCATTAATCTTTCTAGAGATGGGTCATCACTTGAGTGAGATTGATATGAAGCTTCTTTTATCACATATGTGCATGGGGTGTATAGCACTAGTTGATATAAGCATTAACAGTGGTATAAGTAACTCTCTAGTGTCTTTTTGGTGTGAGTATTCCATGTACATATATGATAGTTCGTCCTCTTGGCTCATAACTTGTCAGTAAATTATATTTTATCGACTATTGTCCAGGCTTCAACTTGACCACTGCACTGCACATACAAGACACACACACACACATACAGACACATATTAACTGTATAAAGTTTGTGCAAGTTTAAGGGCTAATAATATGGGACTATGTGGAAAAAAAGAATGCACTATGGATTTATATGTTACATCCATACTATTAAGTATAGGATGATGCCTTAACACGATATATTCTATCATTTCACGTAACTATCTTAGTATGTGATATAGTTCATTAGGCAAGCTGGGTAGTAGTATTTTAACTGTTTCCATAACTTAGCTTTGAGGAGCAGATTTAGATCTAAATTTCACCTTTGATCTTGTAGGAATGGTTGAAAAGCTACTCTTATAGACGTTATGGTCGAGGAATTTACTATATCAAGGAAGCATGGAAAATTTTGTATCACACAATTTACAACTGTACAGATGGAATAGCGGTATGGTCTTTCATTAAATTTGTTTACTTCCTGATCTCTCTGCTCTCTTAACATAGTGTAGGGTTATTTCCTGCAAAATGTTTTCAGTAATCTGCTTTTCATGTTTTTCCTCTGAAGTTTTTGTTTCATGCAATCATTTTATAGTCACAAAATATGCTAGCTTAGTGATTACTATATGTAGTTATACTAGAGTTCCCTAATTTCCAGTGGGCACATCATACTTTATTATTCCTGTAATATGACTTTTTTTGGCAAAAAACATTAAACATTTTATAATCAGAAAGCATGCAAAATTTAAAATTTATTTGGTTACCTAAAAATAGTTTTTCTTACGTGCATGTTAGTTAAGGGTCCGCCTCATGACAGTATAAAATTGAATATGCAGTTTGAAATTTTTACAATGTTAATGCTTTTTTCAAGTGCTTCTGAGATTTCAGAAATAGTAATGCACCACATAATTGGTGTATAGTTAAACATGTTTTCCTATGCTCTCACCTCCATATTTTGGCGCAGGACCATAATAAGGACTTCATTGTCGAGCTTCCAGATTCCAGCCCATTTTCGAAGGACCCTCACATTTCAAATGAAGGCTATCCACAGAAGATGATTACACAGGAAAATAACCATAGATTCTCCTTCAGGGAGACAAACACTAATTTTCCTGTGCCACATTTATGGTATTCGACTAAAGAAGTTATAAATGCTTTAAAGTTGTTCCTTCATGTAGGAAATGATCTACGAGGAAGTCTCACATTTAGGTATATCCACCTGTCTCATCCAAAATAATGTTCAGATGCTTGTTTTTATTTTTATCTTTTCTCCCAATAGTGATTCTACTCTATGATCAACATTATTCTTCATGTTAGTCTATCATTATGGTTGTCTATATAATTTTTGTTAAGCAGAAGGGAAAACATAATAAAAGTTACCTGCAAGAGGAAAAGAAAAAGGAAAAGGGAATTACCTGTGACATTTTTAAATATTCACTCAAGCTTCTTTGGCTTGTTTTGTGAGTTAGAAAAGATCCCTTAGTCTGTTAATTCAAAATGTATAATCTTACTATTCATCTAGACTCTTCTTAGTTCTGATATGATGCAAATTGAGGATTTATCCTAGCGTGAATGATCAAAATAGGCTGATTTGTTTCGTAGTCTTTGCTGTTGAGGGTTCACATTAGGCTGACAAACAGTTGTAAGACATGGCAAATATTTGATCCTTATATATTTTTGTTCAACCATCACTTTGCTGAGAAAAGAGCTTGAGTTGTGCAAGTGAGTGTTAACTGTGGGTACTTTTTCGTCACAGGTATGACCTGGTAGACCTCACGAGGCAAGTGCTTGCGAAATTAGCAAACCAAGTTTATTCTGATGTGATCTCTGCATATGATGCAAACAATGCCAATGGATTGGTTCTTCAAAGCCAAAAGTTCCTCAAACTAATTGAAGATATTGACACACTTTTGGCTTCTGATGACAATTTTCTGCTTGGAACTTGGTTGGAAAGTGCAAAGAAACTAGCAGCAAGCCAGGAAGAGCGAAAAGAGGTGACAATAAATTCTTCTACATAAAATCTCCTCTACTAGTTTGAAAAATTTTCTACATATAATTATGGCCTACATTCTCCAGTATGAATGGAATGCTAGAACACAAGTGACTATGTGGTATGATACCACGAGGACCAACCAAAGTAAACTACATGACTACGGTAATGCCCCAACATTTTTTGGTTGTCAAGCAAGTAGACTAATTCGCGACTACCTGTAATTACTGATTTGTTGTTCCTTTTGTTTGTCTGCATCTAATGATCAGCCAACAAATATTGGAGTGGACTTTTGAAGGAATACTACCTACCAAGAGCTTCAGCATATTTCAAGTATTTGTCAATAAGTTTGAAAGACAACATAAATTTCCCATTGGAGAGTTGGAGAGAAGAATGGATATCCTATTCAAATAAGTGGCAAGCAGGTAGTGACCTATACAAAGTGAAAGCTGAAGGTGATGCTCTTGCCATTTCAAAAGCGCTGTTCAGTAAATACTTGAGTTGAAAAGCTATCGAAGGTGATAAGCTCAGGAGAGAAGAAAAAGGGGAGAAGGGGGAAAGAAGAAGCAAAGCAGAAGACGCCAACAAACAGCCAGTGGTTTTGATGTGCGGTATCGACTCAACAAAAATGAGTTATTTTCTTTTGCCCCTCATTGGAAAATATCAATGCTGCTCCTAAAGGACTCCCTAATAATATTTATCCACTGTACGTGAAAAAATGTTGTAAAACATGATATCAATTATTAATCAGATGACCCAAAACATATCCTTGGCAAACTTGTAAATTATTCTTAGTAACTTTGCTTTAATAAAGAGGAGTGCTTCAAGAATTTCTCTTATTTTTCCAATTAATGTGAGCCTGAGATTTATTTGTGATTATTATTATTATTTTTTTTGAAAGAAGAAAAAGGGGGTAAGATGCCCTATTCATATATTAAAAAGAGAAGTATATACAAATAAAAGGCAGTTGCTTGAAGAACTTGGAGTTGCAAGTTTTCAAAAAAGTTTTATGGCATCAGGATATCTATGGGGTTAAGGAGCGGACAATTTGTCGTCACTCAAGGCAAACAAAGATATCGAGATCGCACTCCAGTTTAGCAATAAGCTTAGAACTACAACACCAGGCTAAACAAAAACCCACAAGCAGAACTACAGAAGATTACCCGAACAACATAATAAAAAGAACAAAAAGAAAGCCATAAAAAAACTAATTAAAACCCCCCCAATCAGCTGTGATTAAGTTCTTGGGACCAGGTGCATTCATCCCCTTCTAGAGATCATGAGCCCTGCTTGACGTTTAACTCATCCTCAAACTCACAGCTTTCTTTTTGGAAGACAACCCTGCCCATGCATGCATGCACGAAATGGGGGTGCGTGTTAGCATTGAGATGTGTGAATTTGCAACTTACTAACACCCCCGTCTTAAAAAATTAATGGGAATAATAAAAAGAATAAAAAAGTGTTTTCTTGAGGGCCGAGGGAAAACTTTGTTTTTTTTTTTTCCCGGCTATGTGTTTGGCACGTAGCATGTTAGTTAGATATATGTTGATATGATACTTTGGGGACTAAAGTTGAAAAATCTTCTAAGAGTTTAGTGGTATAGAAGAATATCGGGGGTTTATTGTGCAAAATCCCTAGGGTTTGGGGAATTAAATTAGTTTAGGGGTTAATCTCGAAAAATGTTCAACGATAAAGTGGTTTTTGAGAAATTTATCCCAGTTTAAACAGAAAGTTAGTAATACTTTTTTTTTTCTAACATCTTTTTGTTCTCATGGCCTGTGACTATGATTCCATGAATTACTTGCCTTGATCCGCCGCGAAGAGCAACATCAACCGGATATGTAATTGTGGGGGCCCAGTTACGAAATTGATTAATTGAACCGAGAGCTGAGGGGCCATTCCTTAATTTTGTTTTTGTTTCACCACGCGTTGCTTGACAAAAACAAAGTCCAATTTCCTCCCATTAACAACGACGACAACAGCAAAAAGAAAAGAGCTTTCAGCTTTTCTTTCAACCCCCCCAAATCAATCGATCCATCTTCTGTCTGTTCTCTTCTCTCGATCAGTTTTGAGAATTCAGGAAAGCTCAAGGTTTGATCCTTCGCTCCTTATTTCGAGTTTCATCCGTACACAAATTTCGTTGCAAATTTATGATGTGCTCTCTTAATTTTTAGTCTATCAAGCGCGTTTCGGCTAAATAGGAGCTTTAATTTCTTAAAACAATTGATGCGCTTCTATCATAATTTCATTTTTACGTTCAAAAAGAGGATAATTTTAGGGGTTCTTTTACCCCCTTTCTTTTTGTTCTAATCAACTGTCAATCTTATTGATTATCTGGTTTAGAAAAAAACACTCTTCTGCTTTAATATGAAGGGTTGTTAATATCTTCATCTTATTATTGTCAGCTACTGTAGTCATTTCTTTGTTGTAGATTGTTAGAATTTTTATCTTGTTTCAGTAAATACTGCTTTTTTTGTTGGTAGTGGAGTTGAAGATAAATTTTCACTTAAAATGGCACTCATTGATTTCATGCCGTGCAAAGTGCTTTATTACTATTACTATTATTATTATTATTATTATTATTATTATTGGCTAAAGTGAGTATGTCAAGTAAATTTTTTTTTTTGGGTACCACCCATGGAACTTGTCATGTCCTGTGTGTAGTGCGCACGCACATTATCTGCTAACTAGTGTTTCAGGAATTACGTGAAATCCTAGACAGAAGCAGCATCCCGGTCATCATGCCTATGACTTATGCACGATAATTAGGTGCTGCCTAGAAAGATAAAGCATCAAAGACATGAAATGGGAACACACATCACTGTTGTTGTCCAATGTCATTAATGAAGTGCCTCCATACCATCATCACCTTCGAATCTACTTTTGATAATAGTGTTAGGGATCGAACCGTAACTATCCTCTTTTGTCACGGAAATGTTAGCAAATGGTCCCCCCTCTCTTTTTCACGGAAGTGGTTGTGAAAGAGCAGTAAACAGAAAAACCGACTACTATTAGGCCCTTGGAAGGTGATATTCGCAGGGAGGCACCCTGTCAATGACAGAAATGAACGATAATCTACAGTATGTTATGTTTTCTTTTTCCTGCATAGGAAGCCGGCTGGATGCTAGATCGGCATCCATGTCTTTTACTAAATTGCTAGCAACTAACAGATTCATGAATTTTTGGAATAATTGAAGGTATTTACAGAAGGGGAGGGTAATAAGAAAATACAGCATGCTAAAATTTCTGATGTACATACATATTCTCACACGTGCAAAGGACATGAATTTTTAGGAGCTAACCTCAAACTAGTCATCATGTGAACTACATGAAGGGTCATACCATGGATGATCAAACCTTTAATCTTGACTTCATGCTTAAATTGTCAATGGGCGAACTATGAAGGATTTGGAAACTTATTACCTTTGTTTGAAGAATATATTTCCTATGACTTGAAAAGCTATATTATAAAAAGCACTTGATCTCTACCATTATTGGACTACTTAAAGGTGTTGTATATCAAGATAAACACTTACCTCCCATCATTTGACTTGATTAATAGGAAAACTCTTAAATAATTGTCTCCCATAATTGGAGTAATTAAAGGTGTTATAGATCATATAAACAGTGCAAACACGTGATTTTATTTATTTATTTATTTGAGGTTCGCTTTTAAAGGGCCATGTCTATGTATATACTTGCGCTCACACATGCAAGCTTGCTTTCGAGGACCTATGATGGTAAGTGTGTAAAGCAAGGTACACTGGCTTAGTGGTATTGAAAGCATCAACATATCTTAGGTGACAAGGGTAAGGGACATGATATAACTCACAAGTTCTTGGGCGCTTAGATATCCCTCAAGAAGTAACATAGGGTTTTTTTTTGATAATAGGATTATTATGAAGACGAATTGATGCGTCCTACTTCAATTAACGTAGCGTGGAAGTGATAAACCATGAAATCCACCAAGGGGTGCTCTTTGAATCCATAAAAAACGATCTCCGAATCTACGAAGAAATTATAATAAAAGAAATTTTATTGATAAAGGTGATCTAATAATTATGAAGTTACATGCCTCTTCTTAAATAGAAAAATAAAATATATTTCTAATATGACTAGAATTACAAAGAAATAAAAATATCAAATCCTACCCTAAAAAACTCTTTATAATAGAGGAAACAAATCAGTCCAAATGAATGAAAATTGAATTTGTTTCCTAGTCTAAATAGACTTCAACATTATTACTAAAAATAAATAAAAATGACTATTTTCAGATTTCTACTGAAAATAGCTACTGTTGATGTGGTTTTCAAAATCTGACAATCCAGTTAGCTCCATCTCGTCGAGATACGCGATTTATATGTATAATATGTCAGAATCTGCCTTCCGGATTGGGAGATGTGATTGTTTGACGTATCCGCATTTAGCTCATTGTCCCGCTCCTCCATGAAATTGTTCGTGATGCGTCCTACATCAGTCGCCCCTTGTTGAAAGAAGCTCGACCATGAGCTTATATTTGCTTGAATAGTAGCTTCTTTAATAAACATTTTTCTTCCCTTGCATCGATTATCCGCCTTGTACTTAATATTGATTTTCTCCATCTGCTCTCTTACCTCCTTGGCTAGGAGACTTCTTTTGAATCAAGCTTTAGTATGAATCCTTCCCACACCATGTGTTTGTGATTTCCAGCATGTGAATTTGCAGTTGACTTCAAAAACTCCTCCAAATATATTTCTTATTGCTTCTCATAATCTAATGCCGGAAGTATCATCTCAACCTTCTTGAAATTATTCACAACCTTTGCTTCCAAAGAAAATTTTCTCTTATACTCCATGTACAATTCTTTCATCTCTTTTGTCTCGAGCCCTCCACCAAGCCAGTCACATATATCATCAATTGCCTCGCTCACTATTATATCATTCTCCTCCATCGGGATAACATCAATATTTGTAATATCACTCACAACCTCTTTGAGAATATCATGCATAATATCCATCTTCACTATCATATCACCATCAACATCACGAATCTCATGCATAACGAGGGTGTGCACCTTAGGAGAAATTTCGGTAGAGGTAGGTTATTCTTTCCCAGTTACAACCAAGTTACAGACCTCTTCAAATTACTTCAAGTCTTTTGCTAAAGCCTCTTTGTTTACTACCAAAAGTTTCTTCTTCTTAGTAATTTTATCATGGATGACTCATTTTCTGTAAGAGGCATGAGTGCAATTTGATGTCCATTCTTCTTAAAGATATTGTCTCTTCCTCTGTAGGTAACACCAACATTGAATTGTTATGAGCTACCTAAAAGCATAGGATAAGTATCCATCTCGCCCACATTACACAGTATCTCATCAATATAGTTGCGGCCAATAGAAAAAGGCACCAGGCACACCTCATCGCTCTGCACATCATAGCTCTTATGAATCCGGTCGATCTTGCAGGGAGTGGGGTATTTCTCTATCTTCAAACCTAACTTCTCCATCATACGCCGAGAGACAAAATTCTTGCTATTACCGAATGATAACATCACAAGTCTTCTGCATCACGGTACATCTCGTGCGAAAGATATTATGCTTTTGAGGTCGTTCTTCTCTCTTTATGCTTCTTCAATGCTCTTCACAACTCTAATGTCTTGCTTAGGGGAAGATTGGGGTTGTTTAATCTCTCCATGATCATAGTTAGAGTGTGAACTTAGATATCAATTGAACACATAATAATAAGTAGGAAGAAAATGACCTTTCAACAATTCCTTCATTTCCCCTCATGATCAGATTTTTTGCTTCTGCTGACGGGCGCGTTCCTCACATAATGACTGCTACCAAAAGATACTTCACCCTTAAGCCGATATGCTACTCGCTTAACCTTTTTGATCTTCTGAAATTCCCACGTTCCCGAAAAATCACTCCATCTCATCAATCCAATCAAAAAAAAATACTCTACACTGCCCGTTGAAAGACGGTAAATCAACCATCATATTTTAAGTATCATAGATATCCCATCTTGAGTAGTCTCTACTATCACGATTTTGGCATGAAGTTTCAGAGTTGTAACTGTTGTTGTATTCATACTACTGAGTTGGATCATGTCTTTGGTGACCATCAACGTGATCTTAAACTAGTCCCGGGTTCAGATGCTCCATTGCCAACACAAGTCAGTCCACCCAAGTCTTACTTTGAGTTAGAGTAATTGGGGCTTCGCCGCTTACCATCGAATTGGAGAAATAAGGCTCTAATGCCAATTAACGCAGCGCAGAAGTTAAAAACATTGGAATCCACAAAGGGTGCTATTCGAATCCACAAAGAACGATTTTTGAATCCACGAAGAACTTCAAATCTACGAAGAAAATATAGTAAAAGAAATTTTATTGATAAAAGTGATCTAATAATTCCAAAGGTACATGCCTCTTTTTAAATAGAAAAACAAAATATACTCATAATATGACTAGAATTACAAAGAAATAAAAATTATCAAATCCCATCCTAAAAAAAATTCTATAATAGAGGAAACAAATCAGTCCAAATGAATGAAAATTAAATTTGTTTCCTAGTCTAAATAGACTCCAACTTTATTACTAAAAATAAAAAAGTGACTATTTTCGGATTTCTACTGAAAACAGGTACTGTTGATGTGATTTTCAAAATCGGACAATCCAGTTAGCCCCATTTCGTCAAGATAGGCGATTTACATGTATAATATGTCAGAACTTGCCTTCCGAGTTGGGAGATATGATCATTTTTTACGAGCAAGTCAATAATACGTACGTAGCCACATTTAGCTCATTGTCCCGCTCCTCCATGAAATTGTCCGTGATGCGTCCTACATCACGAATGTACTATTTATTTGAACCAAAAAGATACCAGTTCCATTTAGGCATGTATCAAAGATCTTTAATGAATAAACGAATCTTTGATGGTAATAGTCTTCTAGGGGTGGAAACGAAGCAAATGTTTAACAAATAGTTCGGTAATTATTCGCATAAGTATTCAATCATATTCGATTCAATGGTTCATTTAACAATAAACAAATAGTTTTTGGATTCGGTTCATAAACGAATAGAGTTTAACCACAGGTGTATTCGATTCGTTTGTTTAATAAACTATTCGTTTGTATATTATATTTCTATGTATCCCAAAAGTTTTTACATATGTAGCCTCAAATAAGTAGTTTTTTATTTGTGAATATTACGTTTATCACTAGGTTGCATATTCATTGGTTGTATCATGTTTGGCTCATGTTTGGCTGCATTATAAGACTAGGATAGGATAACGAATATTTATTGAATATTTACCGAATATGAACTGAACAATTCACAAAAGACTACATAAAAACTATTAACAAATATTTGCGAATAGTTGTCGAATAGACGAATACTAATCAAACTCGAATTTGAATACACATTTCCCATTCGTTTTGGATTCGGACATGAATTCGAATAGTTAAGCATGAACCAAATACGAATACGAATACTGTGGTATTCGATCCCAATTCGGGTCGTTTTCACCCCTAGTCTTCTATGCTTTTTCTTGGGGGAGATGCCTAGAGCCTCTTGCTTGTTGCAGAGTTGGAGACAACCAATTGATTTGTTACAATCTGTCGTAGTTTGATATTTTGATTCACCAGGTTTCTCATATGTCCGGAGGTAACCTGTTGCATCTCATTCAGCATCATTGCACACTATATTTCTCATGTTACTTAATAATGCTTGTAAACTCTGCAACTTTTGTGTTTCTTTGCATCTAGAGCATCTTGCTTGGGGCTAATCTAAGTTAGGATCTTTGTACAAAGTTAGACCCTTACAAATCCTTCTATTCATCAAGAAGTCTCTTGATTAAGGCATTGTTCTTCCTGTCATCTAACCAGTAATAAGCAATGAGCACTCCAAGTACGCAACATTTTTGAACCCACTATTAGTAACTAAATATCTGTAATTGATTTACAATTGATTTACATGTTAGCTGACATGTGGAATTAATAGTATCCTCAAATTTATCGGTGATGTTGGAATAATTTAATAAATTAACATTTGCATCTGAAATGCTTGCTCCTTTTTCTCTTGACTGCAGATTGTATGTTTTTTATTACTTTCCTGATATCTGAAGATAAACCCTTTTAAGTAGCCAGGAAAGATTGCCCATATTGAATTGGTGATATATCAATCACATGTTTGAACTGTTTAACCTTCAAAGTAGAAAGTTGATAACTTATCTTCAGTAATAATATTTTGCAACATTCTATCTGATACGGCAGCTTAAGCATAAGTGATATATTGTACCTCAATGTGTACGATTTGGAAATGTTTCTAATGAAGAGATTACATCTGATACCTTTGTATATAATTGCTGCTGCAATATCAATATATATGGATGCTGCCAGTGGATATGGTATTATATCATTAATCTCAATATTATCTAAGTTCGTTATTGAATTGATAACTATGAGGATATTTTGTTTTAAATTTCAGAGTTCTTAAACCATTAAAGTGAGTTTCTCTGTTCAGAAAGTCATCAAAGTTTTGCAAGCATTCTTTATATATATGCACAGCTAGATCTTTCCTTGTATTTGTCTCCTTTTGCTTAGCCAAGCATTCCTGAAACACTACAGTTACTCTTGGTGATATGATGTATCTGTCACCTCCATATTTGTCTCTTTTCTTCTTACTCTCACTGCATAGTTCCATCCTGCAGTACTTTGTAAATAATGTAATGACATGATGGAGATCTTAATATGTCCTTACTGATGTTCAAGCAAGCATTTCCATATCTTCTGAGGAACATTGTTGCTGTAAATCTTATAAAGCGTAAGCGTGAGTGAAAGCATATTAATCCTTGTTATCTGACATCCAACCTGTCTTTCCTCCTGAGGTATTTTTTTGAATTCCTAAAGCCACTATAATTCTAAAGGATATAATGAAGTCAATGACTTCGTGTGAAGCATTGTTTCATGGTTCCCTACAGTTCTGACTCTTTGAAGTGCCTTTGGATTCGCTTAATTCTTAAAATGGTTGCATTCTGTTCATTTGCAGAAATTTTTCCCCCCGATAATTACAAGCAAAATTGATCCGCATGATGCTGCGGGATTAGTCTTAATAAAGCCAAAGAAATAGTTTGAATATTTAATTTAAAAATACACTATATAATATATGCCTAACCACTTAGGAAAAGTTTAATTCAGTGGAGTATTTTGCATGTAAGAATTATTTTGGGAGTGAACAGTCTAAAAGTAATTAGAGGTAGAAATTTGTGTTATATGCAAAAGTTACTTTTCGGAAGTGGGTTGTTTAAATGGGCGTAGAACTTTAGGTTTATCACTAGAAAACCCATCTATCATTCCTGATGTCTAGACATTAGTGTGAAAAATTCCAAAATTGGTCAAAACATTTTGTTTGAAAATACATCAAATACTCAAACCGCTTAAAATTAAAATATAGCAAATTATAGCAGAAAAAAAGGAAGAAAAAGAAAAACAATTTACACTATATACTGAATTGTTGAAATATCAAGTGGGCTTAAAATTAATTTGGTGGAGTATTTTGGATCTAAGAGTAATTTTGGAATTAACTGAGTTTAAAATAAAAAAGGGTTAAATTTTGGGCTAATAGGCAAAAATGGAAGGTGAGTGTTAAAATTAAATCGGGATAGAACTTTGGATTCATATGCAAAAACCACTTAGAGTTCATGATGTATCGTTTGTGTGAAAAAGCCAAAGATAAAAATTTTAAGCATTGGGTTTTAACAATACACTGAACATATAACCACTCAGAATAAAATATAGTAAGTTACAACAAAATATAGCAACTTACACTGTATATCAAATTGATTAAATACAAAGTGAGTTCAAAATTAACTTCGGTGGAGTATATTGGGTCTAAGAGTGATTTTGGAAGTGGGTGAGTTTAAAAATAAATAAAGGTAAAAGTTTGGGTTTAATGGTAAAAGCCCCTCTATATTTTTTTATTGTACCTATATGCTAAAGTTAATGGGAGGTACTATTCATTAGCATTATTCATCTCCCATTAACTTTAGTATATATAGAAATTTGATCTCTTTCACGAAGAAACTGATAAATTTTGATGTTTTAACTATGATTCTGAGCTTATTTTTTATGTTGCTGAAGTCTTTTCCACTTGATTGAATTTTATTCAGGTCTCAGTAACGTAGAAGATGAGTACGCTAGATGCAACTAGGGCAGAGCTTGCTCTTGTAGTTTTATATCTGAACAAAGCTGAAGCGAGAGACAAGATTTGCAGAGCTATCCAGTACGGTTCAAAATTCTTGAGCAATGGAGAGCCAGGCACGGCACAAAATGTTGACAAATCAACTAGTTTGGCTCGAAAAGTGTTTCGACTTTTTAAGGTTGGTGTTTATATACAACTCATACATGATGTCTTAATTATTTTTGTTGTGGCAATTATTTAACCACCATGTTTTGATGTTGTAGTTTGTGAACGACTTGCATGCTCTCATAAGCCCACCACCTCAGGGAACTCCTCTTCCTCTCATCTTACTGGGAAAGGTATTTGATATCATTTTTGAAAGTCAAAAATCAAACTTGTTGTTTTTGCCGGTAATTTTACATTTTACTCACTGTGTTTCTTTTGCAGTCCAAGAATGCCCTGTTATCAACTTTCCTATTCCTGGATCAGATTGTGTGGGCAGGTAGATCTGGCATATACAAGGTCTGAATTGTTGTCTCAGATTTGGACCTTTGAGAATTTTTCGTTTCTAATCTTTTCTGGTTGAACAAATGAAAGTAATTCATGATATTTTTCCTCCTTAGGATAAAGAGCATGCAGAGCTGATTGGCAGGATATCCCTTTTCTGCTGGATGGGCTCCTCTGCTTGCACCAGTGTAATTGAGGTTTGTCCTCCTCTTTTCCTTTTTGTAAGCTACTTGAAATAATTTGAGGTGCATTGAATTTACTATTCATGGATATGACTTGCATTTACATTTCTTCTTGTTGCTAGGTTGCTGAGATTGCAAGACTAAATGCATCAATAAAGAAGTTAGAGAAAGAGCTAAAGCAAGGGGATAAGTATAAAGTAAATTCTGAAGTTACTGAGTTTTGGTACCGTTCACTTTGCATGTTTCATCTTATAGAGTGTTATCATTTTCCTAATAGTTGCAGGATGAGCTTTACCTGAACAAGCTTAAGAAGTCCAATGAGAGGCTGCTAGCATTGGTAAAAGCATCTATGGATATAGTGGTTGCAATTGGTCTTCTTCGACTGGTGCCAGACAAAATCACTCCTCGTGTGACGGGAGGGTTTGGATTCATATCTTCGCTCATTTCCTGCTATCAGGTAGTCTTATTAATAATTGATACCTGTACCCTAATGCATTATTTTCAAATGAAATGCAGCATATATTGATCATCATTGCTGTTGTTTTATGTGCAGTTGCTTCCTGCAGCACCCAAGCCCAAAACTCCTTGAAGAATTTGGACTCTTCACGGAGACTTAAATATAGTGTGCTGAAATAATATGATTTTGTGGGTGGTGGAAGATGAGATAAACTTTAGTTTCCACTTACATCTCCTCAAATACATGTAGATATTTCTGCTGTGTTTCCTGCTGTAACAAACATTGAAGTTTGCAACCGTAGTTATGTGCTTGCCATTTTAGAGTTTTATCTTTTCTTTGAGAACCATACTCTTGAGACTACATTTCTGGACCTAAAAGAGTCAATATAAGAGTGACAGCTTGCACTTTTTAGATCCAAAAGGAGCCTGAGACGGAGTGAAGGTGGTACTTGGATACGTCTTCATGAGCAAGTTGCAGAAACTGCTTGTCCGTGATTTTTTTCTTGGGAAGTTTTATTTGTAAACTCTTGTTGCCGAGTAAGAATCTTTTCAAATTGTACATGTCTCACTAAGATGCTCTTTTACAATCTCCATCAGCCGGGATCAAGGAAACAGGCTACGAGCACGTTATCGTGTGACTGGGGAACAATGAATGGTTGACGAAGATTTGCTGTTAGATAATGTAATTCTGTCTGCAGTGTCCTGCATCATAGTGCCTATTTGGGAGTTGAAAAGAAAATCAATAGGTAGTGATTGTGAACAGTATGGTGATGATGAACCACCATGATCTGCTATGTTGAGGATGAATAATAGTACATGCTTCTTTAACTGGCATACTTCGTTGCTGGGATATGTTTTTTTTTTAATCTTTTTATTAGATCCTACTGTCGTAACTTGAGAGTATATCAGGCTCTGTTGTGACCTTTGTTAACTTGAATATAATCCTACAGCCATGCAGTCAGCAGACGCATTCTCATGTTTCATGTACTCGGGGGCATGAACCTTCATACATATTTTTTTTTTCATGCAATAACATTATACACACATTTAAGCAAATTACAACTGGTATCTAGAGGGCAAGATTTTAAATAAAATAATATGGTTTATTCAATCCTCAGGGGCGAAAAAAAGATTCATTTACAAAGATGGACTCAAAGTTATGAAGAGACTCAAAGGATGCACATAAAGCTGCAAGAAGCACACAGCAACTCTTTGCATTAAAAGACATTGTTTCAAGACCCTTGAAGACTCGAAACATTCATACATATAAATATGAAATAAATTAGTGAGGAGAAGAGGTCCTTGTTTTGTGCATGTTGTTGTCTTGGGCACCGGGCCGAGCAAGTGAAGAAGATGATATGGCTGCATGGCATGATGAGGATATCAATTGCGCTAGAGCAGGAAGAGTACCACCAGTACACAACCTACAGGAGTTAAATTAGTCCTCTTCAGCTTTGTAGGATCAATAATATCCAGTGATATTATGAATATTAGCTTCTGAGTAGGTCCATAATTCGGCTGTTAGCACAAGAATTATAATATTCAAGGGCTTTTAAGTGATTAATATATACCTAGAATTGGTAAAGACACATCGAGTTCTTTGTAGATCTTGACCAATGTGCCTAGACACAAGGCCTAAGCCTTCCAGCTGGGGCTTAGGAATATAACACCGCCCAGGCTTTTCGGGTATATACCAAATGAGTCTCAAAAATATATCAAGTGACAATTTGATGGAGAACATAAATGAGAAAAAAAATGTCAAGTGGAAATTTGACCACTTCTAAGATATATTTAACATATATTACTGTCATGTTGGTTGTTTGGCACATAACAACTTCTGTTAGCACACAAGAAGAGCTAATGAGAAAAAGGAAAATGAAGAAGACATATAGAAGAATTACCCGTAACAGAAGTACAAGCAAAGGCTGATGAGCGATGACGGCAAACATCCTCTAAGTAGTCCTAACCCTAGCCCTAGCCCAAATCGTAGCACTAGCCCTAACGCTAGTCCTAACCCTAGCCCTAACCCCAACCCTAACCCTAGCTCCTAACCCTAACCCTAACCCTAGCTCCTAGCCCTAACCCCAACCCTAAACCTAACCCTAACCCTAACCCTAGCCCTAGCCCTAACCCCAAAATTTCTAACCAAAACCCAAACCCAGCCCCAACCCTAACCCCAAAATTCTAATCCAAACCCCAACCCAAACCCCAACCCAAACCCCAACCCTAACCCTAACCCTAACCCCAACCCCAACCCCAAACCTAATGCTAACCCTAGCCCAAACCCTAACCCTAGCCCTAGCCCTAGCCCTATTCCTAACTCCTAGCTCCCAACCCCAACCCTAGCCCTAGCCCCAACTCCTAGCCCTAGCCCCAACCCCAGCCCCAGCCCTAACCCTAACTCCTAACTCCTAACCCTAACCCTATCCCTAACCCCAATCCTAACCCTAACTCCTAGCTCCCAACCCTAACCCCAACCCCAACCCTAGCCCCAACCCTAACTCCTAACCCAAACCCTAACACCAACCCCAACCCTAACCCCAAACTCCCCGCCTCTAACCCTAACTCCAAACCCCAACCCCAACCCCAACCCTAACCCTAACCCTAACCCTAACCCAAACCCCAACCCCAACCCTAGCCCCAAAATTTCTAACCCTAACCCTAACCCCAATCCTAACCCTAACCCTAACCCTAACCCAAACCCCAGCCCCAGCCCTATTCCTAACCCTAACCCTAACCCCAAAATTTCTAACCCTAGCCCTAGCCCTAGCCCTAACCCTAGCTCCCAACCCTAACCCTAACTCTAGCCCCAGCCCTATTCCTAACCCCAACCCCAAACCCAACCCTCACCCTAACCCTAACTCCCAACCCAAACCCAGCCCCAACCCTAACTCCTAACCCTAACCCAAACCCAAACCCCAACCCCAACCCCAACCCCAACCCTAACCCTAAACCTAACCCTAACCCCAACCCTAATGCTAACCCTAGCTCCTAACCCCAGCCCTAGCCCTAACCCCAACCCTAGCTCCTAGCTCCTAACCCTAACTCCTAGCCCCAACCCTAACCCTAACCCTAACCCTAACCCTAACCCTAACCCTAACCCTAACCCCAGCCCCAACCCCTAACGCTTAACCCTAGCCCCAACTCCTAACCCTAACCCTAACCCTAACTCCTAACTCCTAGCCCCAACCCTAACCCCAAACTCCCAACCCTAACCCCAACCCAAACCCAGCCCTAACCCTAACCCCAACCCAAACCCAAATCCCAAACCCAACCCCAACCCCAACCCTAACCCTAACCCCAACCCCAACCCCAACCCTAACCCTAACCCCAACCCTAGCCCTAACCCTAACTCCTAGCCCCAACCCTAGCTCCCAGCCCTAACCCCAAAATTTCTAACCCTAACCCTAGCCCCAAAATTTCTAACCCTAACTCCTAACCCTAGCCCTAGCCCTAACCCCAACCCTAGCCCTAGCCCCAACCCTAGCCCCAGCCCTAACCCTAGCCCTAACCCTAACTCCCAACCCTAGCTCCCAACCCTAGCCCCAGCCCCAACCCTAACCCCAACCCTAGCTCCCAGCCCTATTCCTAACCCTAACCCTAACCCAAACCCAAACCCAACCCTAACCCCAACCCAAACCCAAACCCCAACCCCAACCCAAACCACAACCCCAACCCCAACCCTAGCCCTAACCCCAACCCCAACTCCCAACTCCCAACCCCAACTCCTAACCCTAATCCTAACCCCAACCTCAACCCAAACCCCAACCCTAACCCCAATCCTAACCCCAACCCTAACCCTAATACTACCCTAACATAACCCTAGCCCAAACCCTAACCCCAACCCTAACCCCAGCCTCTAACCCTAACCCTAGCCCCAGCCCCAACCCCAGCCCTAGCCCCAACCCTAGCCCTAACCCTAACCCTAACCCCAACCCCAACCCCAGCCTCTAACCCTAACTCCAAACCCTAACCCTAGCCCCAGCCCCAACCCCAACCCAAACCCAAATCCCAACCCCAACCCAAACCCTAACCCTAACTCCTAGCCCCAACCCTAACTCCTAACTCCTAACCCTAACCCTAACCCTAGCCCCAGCCCTAACCCAAACCCCAACCCTAGCCCTAACCCAAACCCCAACCCTAACCCAAACCCCAACCCCAACCCTAACCCAAACCCCAACCCTAACTCCTAACTCCTAACCCCAACCCCAACCCCAAACCTAATGCTAACCCTAGCCCAAACCCTAGCCCTAACCCCAGCCCTAACCCTAACTCCTAGCTCCTAACCCCAACTCCTAACCCTAGCCCCAACCCTAACCCCAATCCTAACCCTAATCCTAACCCCCAACCTCTAACCCTAACTCCTAACTCCTAACTCCTAACCCTAACCCTATCCCTAACCCCAATCCTAACCCTAACTCCAAACCCTAACCCAAACCCCAACCCTAACCCTAGCCCCAACCCTAACCCTAACCCTACCCTAACCCCAACACCAACCCTAAACCTAACCCAAACTCCCCGCCTCTAACTCTAACCCAAACCCCAACCCCAACTAAACCCAACCCCAACCCCAACCCCAACCCTAACCCAACCCCAACCCTAACCCAAACCCCAACCCCAAACTCCAACCCCAACCCCAAACTCCCAACCCAAACCCTAACCCCAGCCCTAACCCTAACCCCAACCCTAACCCTAGCCCTAGCCCTAACCCTAACCCTAGCCCAAACCCTAGCCCTAGCCCTAACCCTAGCCCCAACCCTAACTCCCAACCCTAGCCCTAGCCCTATTCCCAACCCTAACCCCAACCCCAACCCCAACCCTCACCCTAACCCTAACCCCAACTCCAACCCCAACCCAAACCCCAGCCCCAACTCCTAACCCCAGCCCAAACCCTAACCCTAACCCTAACCCCAACCCCAACCCCAACCCTAACCCTAACCCTAACCCCAACCCCAACTCCTAACCCTATCCCCAACCCCAACCCCAGCCCCAGCCCCAACCCTAACTCTAGCCCCAGCCCTATTCCTAACCCCAACTCCTAACCCTAACCCTATCCCCAACTCTAACCCTAACCCTAACTCCTAACCCCAACCCCAGCCTCTAACCCTAACCCCAACCCCAACTCCTAACCCTAACCAAACCCAAACCCCAACCCCAACTCCCCAACCCTAACCCAAATCCCAAACCCAACCCCAACCCCAACCCCAACACCAACCCCAACCCCAACTCCAACCCTAACCCTAACCCTAACTCCTAACCCTAACCTCAACCCCAACCCTAACCCTAGCCCTAGCCCTATTCCTAACTCCTAACCCCTAGCTCCCAACCCTAACCCCAGCTCCTAGCTCCTAACCCCAACCCCAAACCTAACTCCTAACTCCAACCCTAACCCAAACCCTAGCCCAAACCCTAACACAAACCCCAACCCCAACCCCAACCCAAACCCCAACCCTAACCCAAACTCCCAACCCTAACTCCCAACTCCTAACCCTAACCTCCTAACCCTAACCCCAACTCCCAGCCCCAACCCTAGCCCTAGCTCCTAGCTCCTAACCCTAACCCCTAACACAAACCCCAACCCAAACCCTAGCTCCCAGCCCTAACCCTAACTCTAGCCCTAGCCCTATTCCTAACTCCTAACCCTAACCCTAACCCTACCCTAACCCTAGCCCCAAACCTAACCCTAACCCTAGCCCCAACCCTAGCCCCAACCCCAACCCTAACCCCAACTCTAACCCTAACCCTAACCCCAACCCCAACCCCAACCCCAACTCCAACCCCAACCCTAACCCCAACTCCAACCCTAACCCTAACCCCAACCCCAGCTCCTAGCCCTAACCCCAGCCTCTAACCCTAGCCCAAACCCCAACCCTAACCTCCTAACCCTAGCCCCAACCCCAACCCTAACCCCAGCCTCTAACCCTAACTCCCAACCCTAACCCTAACCTCTAACCCCAACCCCAACCCCAACTCCTAGCCCCAGCCCTATTCCTAACCCCAACCCTAATGCTAACCCTATCCCCAACCCTAACCCCAACCCCAACCCCAACCCTAGCCCTAACTCCCAACCCAACCCAAACCCTAACCCCAACCCCCAACCTCAACCCAAACCCTATCCCTAACCCCAACCCTAGCTCCTAACCCTAACTCCTAGCCCTAGCCCTATTCCCAACCCTAACTCCTAACCCTAGCCCCAACTCCTAACCCAAACCCCAACCCCAACCCTAACCCCAACCCTAACCCCAACCCTAAACCTAACCCAAACTCCCAACCCTAACCCCAACCCAACCCAACCCCAACTCCAACCCAACCCAACCCCAAACCCAACCCCAACCCTAACCCTATTCCCAACCCCAACCCCAACCCTAACCTCAACCCCAACCCTAACTCCTAACCCTAACCCCAACCCCCAACCTCAACCCAAACCCTAACCCTATTCCTAACCCCAGCCCCAACCCCAGCCCTAACCCTAGCCCTAGCCCCAACCCTAACTCTAGCCCCAGCTCCCAACCCCAACCCCCAACCTCTAACCCCAACCCCCAACCTCTAACCCCAACCCCAGCCCCAGCCCCAACCCTAACCTCAACCCCAACCCCAACCCTAGCTCCCAACCCAAACCCCAACCCTAACCCTAGCCCCAACCCAAACCCAACCCAAACCCAACTCCTAACCCCAACTCCTAAACCTAACCCAAACTCCCCGCCTTCAACCCTAACTCCAAACCCCAACCCCAACTCCCAACCCTAACCCCAACCCTAACCCAAACCCTAACCCTAACCAAACCCCAACCCCAACCCTAACCCCAACCCCAACTCTAACCCTAACCCTAACTCCCAACCCTAACCCTAGCCCTAGCCCTAACCCTAGCCCCAACCCCATCCCCAGCCCTAACCCTAACCCTAACCCTATTCCCAACCCTAACTCCCAACCCTAACTCTAGCCCTAACCCCAACTCCCAACCCAAACCCAACCCTAACCCTCACCCTAACCCTAACTCCCAACCCCAACCCTAGCCCTAGCCCCAACCCTAACCTCCTAACCCAACCCCAAACCCCAACCCTAACCCCAACCCTAACCCTAACCCCAAACCCCAACCCCAACCCTAACCCTAACCCCAACCCCAACCCTAACCCTAACCTCCTAACCCTAGCCCCAACTCCCAACCCCAACCCTAGCCCTAGTCCCAACCCTAACTCCCAACCCCAGCCCCAACTCCCAACCCTAACTCCTAACCCTAACCCCAACCCCACCCCAACCCAAACCCAACCCCAACCCCAACTCCTAGCCCCAACCCCAACCCCAACCCCAACTCCCAACCCCAACCCTAACCCCAACCCTAACCTCAACCCCAACCCTAACCCCAACCCCAACCCCAACCCTAACTCCCAGCCCCAGCCCCAGCTCCCAACCCCAGCCTCTAGCCCCAACCCCAACTCCCAACCCCAGCCCCTAACTCCTAACCCTATCCTAACCCTAACCCTAACCCCAACCCTAACCCCAACCCCACCCCAACCCCAACCCTACCCCTAACCCCAACCCCAACCCCAACCCTAACTCCCAACCCCAACCCAACCCTAACCCTATCCCTAACCCCAACCCAAACCCAACCCCAACCCCAAACCCAACCCCAACCCTACCCCTAACCCAAACTCCTAACCCCAACCCTAACCCTAACCCCAGCCCTAACCCCAAAATTTCTAACCCTAACCCTAACTCCTAGCCCCAACCCTAACCCCAGCCTCTAGCCCCAACCCTAACTCCCAACCCCAGCCTCTAACCCTAACCCTATTCCTAACCCCAGCCTCTAACCCTAACTCCTAACCCTAACTCCTAACCCTAGCCCTAACCCCAACCCTAACTCCTAACCCTAACCCTAGCCCTAGCCCCAACCCCAACCCCAACTCTAACCCTAACCCTATTCCTAACCCTAACTCCTAACCCTAGCCCTAACTCCTAACCCTAGCCCCAACCCAACCCCAACCCTAAACCTAACCCTAACCCCAACCCTAACCCCAACCCTAGCCCTAGCCCCAACCCAAACCCTAACCCCAACCCCAACCCCAACCCCAACTCTAACCCTAACCTCCTAACCCCAACCCAACCCTAACCCCAGCCCCAACCCCAACCCCAGCCTCTAACCCTAACTCCCAGCCCCAGCCCCAGCCCTAACCCTAACCCTAACCCCAACCCCAACCCCAGCCCCAGCTCTAACCCTAGCCCTAACCCCAACCCTACCCTAACCCTAACCCCAACCCCTAACTCCAAACCCCAACCCCAAAATTTCTAACCCTAACTCCCAACCCAAACCCAAATCCCAAACCCCAACCCCAACCCCAACTCCCAACCCTAACCCTAACTCCAAACCCCAACCCCAACTCCCAACCCTAACCCTAACCCTAACTCCTAACTCCTAACCCTAACCCTAACCCTAGCTCCCAACCCCTAACTCCCAGCCCCAGCCCCAACCCCAACCCCAAATTTCTAACCCTAACCCCAAATTTCTAACCCTAACCCTAACCCTAGCTCCTAGCCCTAACCCCAACCCTAGCCCTAGCCCCAACCCTAGCCCCAGCCCCAACCCCAACCCCAACCCTAACCCCAACCCTAACCCCAACCCCAACCCTAACCCCAACTCCAAACCCCAACCCTAACCCCAACTCCCAACCCTAACCCTAACTCCAAACCCCAACCCTAACCCTAGCCCTAGCCCTAACCCTAGCCCCAACCCCAACCCTAACCCTAGCCCTAACCCCAACCCTAACCCAACCCTAACCCTAGCCCCAACCCCAGCCCTAACCCTAGCCCCAACCCTAACCCCAACTCCTAGCCCTAGCCCTATTCCCAACCCCAACTCCTAACCCTAACCCCAACTCCTAACCCTAACCCCAACCCCAACCACAACCCCAACCCCAACCCTAACCCTAACTCCAAACCCCAACCCCAACCCAACCCTAACCCCAACCCCCAACCTCAACCCAACCCTAACCCCAACCCCAATCCCAACCCTAACCCTAACCCCAATCCTAACCCTAACCTCTAACCCCAACCCCAGCCCTAACCCTAACCCTAACCCCAACCCTAACCCCAACCCTAACCCCAACCCCAACCCTAGCTCCTAGCCCCAACCCAAACCCTAGCCCCAGCCCCAACCCCAGCCCTAACCCTAGCCCCAACCCCAACCCCAACCCTAACCCTAGCTCCCAACTCCTAACCCTAACCCTAGCCCCAACCCCAACCCTAACTCCTAACCCTAGCTCCCAACTCCTAACTCCTAACCCTAACTCCAACCCTAACTCCTAACTCCTAACCCTAACCCCAACCCAAACCCTAGCCCCAACCCTAACCCCAGCCTCTAACCCTAACCCCAACCCAAACCCCAACCCAAACCCCAACCCAACCCTAACCCCAACCCCAACCCCAACCCCAACCCCAAACCTAATGCTAACCCTAGCCCCAACCCTAACCCTAGCCCTAGCCCTAGCCCTAACCCTATCCCTAACCCTAACCCCAGCCTCTAACCCTAACCCCAACCCTAACTCCTAGCTCCTAGCCCTAACCCAACCCTAACCCTAACTCCAAACCCCAACCCTAGCCCCAACTCCTAACCCTAACCCTAACCCTAACCCCAACCCCAACCCCAAACCTAATGCTAACCCTAGCCCCAACCCTAACCCTAGCCCCAGCCCCAGCCCCAACCCTAACTCCCAACCCTAACTCCTAACCCTAGCCCTAGCCCTATTCCTAACCCTAACTCCTAACTCCTAACCCTAGCTCCCAACCCTAGCCCCAACCCTAACTCCTAACCCTAACCTCTAACCCTAACCCTAGCTCCTAGCCCCAACTCCTAACCCTAACTCCTAACTCCTAACCCCAACCCCAGCCCCAGCCCCAGCCCCAACTCCTAACCCCAACCCTAACTCCCAGCCCCAACCCAAACCCCAACCCCAATCCTAACCCTAACTCCCAACCCTAACCCCAACCCTAACCCCAGCCCCAGCCCTAACCCTAACCCTAGCCCTAACCCTAACTCCTAACCCTAACCCTAACCTCCTAACCCTAACTCCCCAACCCTAACCCCAACCCCAACCCCAACCCTAGCCCCAACCCTAACCCAAACCCCAACCCAAACCCCAACCCAAACCCCAACCCCAAACTCCCCAACCCCAACCCTAACCCCAACCCCAACCCCAACCCAACCCCAACCCCAACCCCAACCCCAACCCCAACCCTAACCCTAACCCCAACCCCAACCCAAACCCCAACCCAAACCCTAGCCCCAACCCAAACCCCAACCCAAACCCCAACCCTAACTCCTAACCCTAACCCTAGCCCCAGCCCCAGCCCTAACCCCAACTCCCCAACCCCAACCCCAGCCCCAACCCAAACCCTAGCCCCAGCCCCAACCCCAGCCTCTAACCCTAACCCTAACCCTAGCCCTAGCCCTATTCCTAACCCTAACCCCAACCCAAACCCCAACCCTAACCCTAACCCCAACTCCCCAACCCCAACCCCAGCCCTAGCCCCTAACTCCTAACCCTAACCCAAACCCCAAACCCCAACCCTAACCCTAACCCTAACCCTAACCCTAGCCCTAGCCCTAACCCTAGCCCTAGTCCCAACCCTAACTCCTAACCCTAGCCCCAACCCTAACTCCTAACCCTAACCCTATTCCCAACCCAACCCCAACCCCAACTCCCAACCCCAACCCTAACCCCAACCCTAGCTCCCAACCCTAACTCCCAACTCCCAACCCTAACCTCCTAACCCTAACCCTAACCCCAGCCTCTAACCCTAACCCTAACCCTAACCCCAGCCCTAACCCTAGCCCCAACCCTAACTCCTAACTCCTAGCTCCCAGCCCTAACCCCAGCCCCAGCCCCAACCTCTAACCCTAACCCTATTCCCAAATTTCTAACCCTAACCTCCTAACCCTAACCCTAGCTCCCAAATTTCTAACCCTAACCTCCTAACCCTAGCCCCAGCCCCAGCCCAAACCCCAACCCCAACCCCAGCTCCCAGCCCTAACCCTAGCCTCCCAACCCCCAACCTCTAACCCCAACTCCCAACCCCAACCCCAGCCCTAGCCCTAACCCTAACCCTAACTCCCCAACCCTAACCCTAGCCCCAACCCTAACCCTAACTCCCAACCCCAACTCCCAACCCTAACCCCAACCCCAGCCCCAACCCCAACCCCAACCCCAACCCCAACCCCAACCCTAACCCAAACTCCCCAACCCTAACCCCAACCCTAACTCCTAACTCCTAACCCTAACCCCAACCCCAACCCTAACTCCCAACCCCCAACCTCTAACCCCAGCCCCAACCCCAACTCCTAACCCTAACCCCAACCCTAACTCCTAACCCTAACTCCCAACTCCCAGCCCCAACCCCAACTCCTAACCCTAGCTCCCAAATTTCTAACCCTAACCTCCTAACCCTAGCCCTAGCCCTAACCCCAACCCCAGCCCTAGCCCTAACCCTAGCCCCAGCCCCAACCCTAACCCTAGCCCTAACCCTAACCCCAACCCTAACCCTAGCTCCCAACTCCTAACCCCAACCCCAACCCCAACCCTAACTCCTAACCCTAGCCCTAACCCAAACCCCAACCCAAACCACAACCCCAACCCCAACCCTAACCCTAGCCCTAGCCCTAACCCCAACCCTAACCCAACCCTAACCCCAACTCCCCAACCCTAACTCCAACCCTAACTCCTAACCCCAATCCCAACCCCAACTCCTAACCCTAACCCTAACCCTAACTCCTAACTCCTAACCCTAACCCCAACTCCCAACCCCAACCCTAGCCCCAACCCTAACCCCAGCCCCAGCCCTAACCCCAACCCAACCCTAACCCTAGCTCCCAGCCCTAACCCTAGCTCCCAACCCCAACCCTAGCCCCAGCCCCAGCCCCAACCCCAACCCTAACTCCTAACCCCAACCCTAGCCCCAGCCCTAACCCTAACTCCTAACCCCAACCCCAATCCTAACCCTAACCCTAACCCTAGCCCCAACCCTAACCCTAACCCCAACCCCAACCCAAC
Organism: Asparagus setaceus; assembly: GCA_012295165.1. Lineage (NCBI taxonomy): Eukaryota > Viridiplantae > Streptophyta > Magnoliopsida > Asparagales > Asparagaceae > Asparagus > Asparagus setaceus. The sequence continues at coordinate 82,862 of CM022705.1, read as the reverse complement.
CCTAACCCTAACCCCAACCCCAAACTCCCAACCCCAACCCCAACTCCCAACCCCAACCTCCCAACCCTAACTCCCAACCCCAACCCCAACCCCAACCCTAACCCCAACCCTAACCCAAACCCCAACCCCAGCCTCTAACCCTAACTCCTAACTCCCAACTCCCAACCCTAACCCTAGCCCCAGCCCCAGCCCCAACCCCAACTCCTAGCCCTAACTCCTAACCCCAACCCCAACCCTAACCCTAACCCTAGCTCCCAGCCCTAACCCTAACTCCCAACTCCCAACCCCAACCCCAACTCCCCAACCCTAACCCAACCCCAACCCTAGCCCCAACCCTAACCCCAGCCCAAACCCTAACCCAACCCCAACCCTAAACCTAACCCAAACTCCCCAACCCTAACTCCTAACCCCAACCCCAACCCCAACCCTAACCCAAACCCAACCCCAACCCCAACTCCCAACTCCCAACCCTAACCCAAACCCCAACCCTAACCCTAACTCCCCAACCCCAACCCCAACCCTAACCCTAACCCCAACCCTAACCCTAACTCCCAACCCCAACCCTAGCCCCAACCCTAACTCCTAGCCCCAACCTCCCAACCCTAACCCTAGCCCTAGCCCTAACCCTAGCTCCCAACTCCCAACCCTAACCCCAACCCTAACCCCAGCCCCAACCCTAACCCTAACCCTAGCCCTAGCCCTAACCCTAACTCCCAACCCTAACCCTAGCCCCAACCCCAAACTCCCCAACCCCAACCCTAGCCCCAACCCAAACCCAACCCCAAACTCCCAACCCTAACTCCTAACCCCAACCCTAACCCAAACCCCAACCCCAGCCCCAGCCCCAGCCCTAACCCTAGCCCCAACCCTAGCCCTAGCCCTAACCCTAACCCTAGCCCCAACCCTAACTCCTAACCCCAACCCTATCCCTAACCCCAACCCTAACCCAAACCCCAACCCTAACCCTAACCCTAACCCTAACTCCTAACCCCAACTCCCAGCCCCAGCTCCCAACCCCAACCCCAGCCCCAACCCTAACCCTAACTCCTAACCCCAACCCCAACCCCAACCCTAACTCCTAACCCCAACTCCCAACCCTAATAAACTCCTATCCCTAGCTCCCAACCTCTAGCCTTTAGTCCCAACTCCTAACTTTGGCTCCTAGCCCGACTCAACTCCTAACCCTAATCCTATCCCCAAATTCTAACCTCTATCCCAAACATGAACCCTTGCCCTAACCTCCTAACCCCCACCAATCCCCAATCAAACCCCAACCCAAAATTTAACCCCTTACCCCCAACCCAAACCCAACCCCAACCCTACCCCCTAACACTCAACCCCAACCCCAACCCTAACCCCTAACCCCTAACCCCAACCCAACCCCAACCCCAACCCCTAGTCTTGGCCCTATTCCTAACCGTGAACCCTAGCCCCAACCCTAACCTCAGCCCCAACCCTAACCCCAAGACTAACCTAACCCAAACCTCCAACCCAACCCCAACCCCAAACCCTGCCCAAACCCTCTAACACAAACCCCAACCCCAACCCCAACCCCAAACCGCAACCCTAACCCAAACCCCACTCCCAACCCCAACTCCTAAACCTAACTCCCTACCCGCTAACCCTGTGCTCCCAACCGTAGCCCTAGCTCCTCCCTAACCCCTAACCCTATCCCCACCAACTCCCCAGCCTCTAACCTCCCTAGCTCCCAGCCCTAGCCCTAACTCCAAACCTCAAGCCCCAGCCCAATTTCTAAATCCAACCCTAACCCCTAACCCCTAACCCCTAACCCACCGGAGCCTCTAGCCCTAACGCTTGTCCCAACTCCTAGCCCCAAAATTCTAACAATAACCCCCAACTCCTAACTCCAGCCCCAAAATTCTATTCCTAACTCCTAACTCCAAACCTCCTAACCCCTGTACTCTAACCCAAACCCCAAACCCCAGCCCCAATCAGAACCCCAAAATTCTAATCCAAACCCCAACCCCAACCCCAATCCAAACACCAACACTAACCCCAACCCCAACCCCAACCCCAAACCTACTGCTAACCTCCTAGCCCAAACCCTAGCCTCTAGACCTAGTCAACCTTTATTCCTAGCTCCCAACCCCACTCTAGCCTTAGCCCCAACTGTAATTCTAGCCCTCCCAAATTTCTAACCCCACTCTAGCCCCATCAGAACTCCACTCTAGCCCCTTCCTCAACTAAACACTAATCCTAACCCCAGCCCTGCCCTAACCTAAACTCCCAAACCTCACTCCTAGCCCAAACCCCAACACCAACCCTAAACTCCCAACCCAAACTCCCCGCCCCTAATCCCCTAACTCCAAACCCCAACCCCAACTAAACCAAACCCCAACCCCAACCCCAACCCCAACCCCAAACCAAACCCCCTCACCCAAACCCCAACCCCACCCTCCCCCCAACCCAAACCCTAACTCCAAATCCCCAACCCTCTAACTAAAACCTAGACCCAGCTCCCAGCTCCCAACCCCAGCCCAAACTCCTAGCCCTAGCCCTCCCAACCCTCTACCCCCAACTCCTAACTCTAGCCCTAGCCCCATTCTAGCCCCTAACCCTAACCCAAACCCAACCCTCACCCTAACCCTCTATCTCCCCAACCCTAACCTCAGCCTCTAGCTCCTAACTCCTAACCCCAACCCAAACCCAACCCTAATCCCAACACCAACCCCAACCCTAACCCTAACCCTAACCCCAACCCTAATGCTAACCCTATCCCTAGCCCTAACCCTAGCCTTAGTCCCAACCCTAACTCCTCGCCCTCACTCTAACCCTCAATCCCTAACCCCAACCCTAACCTCTATCCCTTCCTAACCCCATCCTCCCAACCTCCCAACCCTTGCCCTAACTCCTAACCCCACAAGACCTAAATCAAACCCCAAACCCAACTTCTAACCCCAACTCCCAACCCAAACCCAAAACCCAAACCCAACCCCAACCCCAACTCCTAACACTCAACCCCAACCCCAACTCCAACCCTAACGCTAACCCTAACCCTAACCCTAACCCTAACCCCAACTCTAGTCTTGGCCCTATTCCTAACCCTAACCCTAGCCCCAACCCTAACCCGAGCCCTAACCCAAACCCCAGCACTAACCCTAACCCAAACCCCAAACCCAAACCCGGCCCAAACCCTAACACAAACCCCAACCCAACCCCAACCCAAACCCCAACCCTAACCCAAACCCCGACCCCAACCCCAACCCTAAACCTAACCCTAACGCTAACCCAAGCCCTAACCGTAGTCCTAGCCCCAAACCTCAACCCTAACTCCCATCCCCAGAACCCCACCAGAACCCTAGCCCTAGCCCTAACCCAAACTCAAGCCCTAGCCCAATTTCTAAATCCAACCCTAACCCTAACCCTTACCCTAACCCTAGCCACAGCCCTAACCCTAGCCCCAACCATAGCCCCAGCCCAAACCCTAACCACAACTCTAACCCAAACCCTAACCCCAACCCCAACCCGAACACTAAACCCAACCCTAACCCCAACTCCGACCCTAACCCTAACCTAACCCTAGCCCTAACCCTATCCCTAGCCTTAACCCTTGCCCTAACCACAACCCTAACCCTAGCCCTAACACCAACCATAATCCCAGCACTAACCCTACCCCAACCCCTAGCCATGACCCTAGACCCAGCCCAACACTAACTCTAGCCCTAGCCCTATTCCTAACCCCAACCTCTAATCCCAACTCCTAACCCTCCAAACCACAACCCCAACCCCAACCCTAGTCCTAACCCCTAATCAACCCAAACCCTAACCCCAACCCCAACCTCAACCCAAACCCCTATCCCTAACCCCAATCCCAACCCCTAACCCTAACCTCCCTATACTCCCCTAATCCTAACCAGGCCCAAAATTCTAGACCTAACCCCTAACTCCCCAAACCCCACTGTAGTCCCAGCTCCCCAGCCCTAGCTCCAAACCTCCCAGCCCCAACGCCAGTCCCAACCTAGACCCAAAATTTCTAACCCCAACCCTAACCCTAGTCCCTGCCCCCCAATAGCCCCCACCCCAACCCTAACTCTAGCTCCCAGCCTCTATTCCTAACCCCAACCCTAACCCCTAACCCTAACCCCAGCTCCCAACCCCTAACCAAAACCCAAACCCGAGCCCCAACCCTAACCCCAGCCCTAATCCAAACCCCAACGCCAAACCCAATCCAAACACCAACACAAACCCTAACCCTAACCCCAACCCCAACCCCAAACGTAATGCTAACCCTAGCCCAAACCCTCGCCCTAGACCTAGCCGTAACCTTATTCCTAGCCCTAACCCCAGCCCTCTAGCCTTTAGCCCTGCCTCACTCCTAGCCCCAGCCCCAACCCTCTATCCTCCCTAACCGTAACTCTAGCCCTAGCCCTCTTCCTAACACTAACCCTAACCTGAGCCCCAGCCCTAACCCAGACCCCAATCCTAACCCTAGCCCCAACCCTAGCCCAAACCCTAACCCCAACCCTAAACCTAACCCAAACTCCTGCCCTAACCCTAAACCAAACCCCAACCCTAACTCAAAGCCCAACCCCAACCCCAACCCCAACCCTAACCCTAACCCAACCCTCACCCAAACCCCAACCGCAACCGCAGCCCCAACCCAAACCCCGATCCAAATCCTAACCCGAACCCTAACTAAAACTCCTAGCCCCAGCCCCCAGCTCCCAACCCCAACCCTAACCCCAGCCTCAAACCCCAGCTCCCAGCCCCAACCCAGCCCCAACCCCTTACTTCCCAGCCCCAGCCCTATTCCTAGCCCCAACTCCCAACCCCAACCCAACCCCTCACCCTAACCCCATTCCAACCCTAACTCCCCTAGCCCTAACCTCTACCCCAAACCCCAACCCTAACCCTAACCCTAACCCTAATCCCAACCCCAAACGTAATGCCAACCCTAGCCCAAACCCTCCCTCGCCTCTAGACTCCAGTCAACCTTATTCCCTAGCTCCTAACCCTGCCTCTCTAGCCTTAGCCCCCAGCCTCACTCCTAGCTCAGCCCTAACCCCAGCTCCTATCCCTAACCTGAACCCCAGCCCTAGCCCTCTTCCCACTAACCCTAACCCCAACCCCAGCCCCCTAAACCCACCTCCCAATCCCAACCCTAGCCCCAACCCTAGCCCAAACCCTAACCCCAACCCTAAACCTAACCCAAACTCCCGCCTCTAACCCCAAACCCACAAACCCCAACCCTAACTCCAAAGCCCAACCCCAACCCCAACCCCAACCCTAACCCTAACCCCAACCCTCAATAAACCCCAACCCCAACCCCAGCCCCAACCCCAAACCTCCCATCCAATCTAACCCTAACCTAACTAAATCCCTAGCCCTAGCTCCCCTAGCTCCAACCTCCTAACCCCACCAAACTCTAGCCCCAGCCCCTAACCCTAGCCCCAATCCCTTATTCCAGCCCTAGCATCCTACCCTAACCCCTAACCAACACCCAACCTCACCCTAACCCTATTCTCAACCTCCAACCCTGCTCCCCTAGCCCTAACCCTACCCCAAATAACCCTAACCCTAACCCTAACCCTAATCCCAACCCCAACCCTAACCCTAAATCTAACCCTAACCCCAATTCTAATGCTAACACCGCCAACCCTAGCCTTAGTATGGCCCTAGCTCGATTCCTTACCCTAGCCCGATTCCTGACCCTAACCCTAATCCTAACCCAAACCATAACCCTATCCCCAACCCTAACGCTAACCCCAACCCTAACCCTATCCCTAACCTGAACCCTTGCCCTAACCCTAACCCAAGCCTCAATCCTAAACCCAACCCAACCCAAATTCTAACCCTAACCCCAAAACCCAAACCCAAATCCCAAACCCAACCCCAACCCCACCCCTAACCCTAACCCCAACCCCAACCCCAACCCTAACGCTAACCCTAGTCTTAACACTTGCCCAAGCCCTAGCCCGCACCCCAGCCCTAACCCTATTCCCAGCCCTAACCCGAACCCTACCCCTTGCCCTAACCCCAACCCTAGCCCTAGCCCTAACCCTAACCCCAGTCATAATCCTAGCACTAACCCTACCCCAACCCCTAGCCCTGACCCTAGCCCCCTGCCTCTTAACCTCCTAACTTCTAGCTCTAGCCCTATTCCTCCCAGCCCAAACCCTAACCCTAACCCCAACCCAAATCACAACCCCAACCCCAGCACTAGTCCTAACCCCAACTGTAACCCAAACCCTAACTCCAACCCCAACCCCAACCTCAACCCAAACCCTAACCCTAACCCAAATCCTAACCCTAACCCTAACCCTAATACTTCACATAATCCCTAGCCCCCTAGACCTAACCCTAACCTCAAATTTCTAACCCTAGTCCTAGCTCCTAGCTCCCAGCCCCAAAACCAGAGTCCCTAGCCCCAACCCTGCCCTAACTCCTAGCCTCAAAATTCCAAACCCCAACTCCTAACCCTAGCTCCCCACCCCTACCACACCCCAGCCCCAACCCTAACTCTAGCCCCAAAATTCTATTCCTAACCCAAACCCTAACCCTAGCCCCAGCCTCTAACCAAAACCCAAACTCCGAGCCCTAATCAACTCCCCAACCTCTAATCCAAACCCAACCCCAACCCCAATCCAAACACCAACACCTAACCCTAACCCTAACCCCAACCCTAACTCCCCAAACCACTAACCTAGCCCAAACCCCAGCCCCAAGACCTAGACGTAACCTTATTCCTAGCCCTAACTCCTACCCTAGCCTTATTCCCACCACTCCTAGCTCCTAGCCCTAACCCTGCCCCCCCTGCAATCTCTAACCCTCAGCCCCCCTAACACTAATCCTAACCTCCAGCCCAAGCCCAAACCCAACCCCAACCCTAACCCTAGCCCCAAACCTTACCCTAGCCCAAACCCTAACACCAACCCTAAACCTAACCCAAACTCCCCGCCCTAACTCCTAACTCCAAACCCAACCCCAACTAAACCCAACCCCAACCCCAACCCCAACCCTAACCCCAAACCTCATCCTCACCCAAGCCCCCAACCAGAATTGTAGCCCAACCCAAACCCCAACCCAAATCCTAATAACCCTAACAAACCCTAGCCCTAGTCCTAGCCCTAATTCCTAAGGAACTCCTAGCCCTAGCTCCTAACCCTAGCCCCCAACCTTTATTTAGCCCTAGCCCTGATTCCTAGCCCTAACCCCAACCCAAACCCCAACCCTCACCCTAACCCTATTCCCAACCCCAACCCGAAGCCCCAGCTCCTAACCCTAACCTGGGCCCCAAACCCTAACCCTAACCCCACACCCAACCCTAATCCTGACCCTAACCCTAACCCCAACCCCTAACCTGACAACTTTATCCCTAGCTCCCAACCCTAGCCTTAGTCCCAACCCTAACCTCCGCCCCAGCCCATTCCCCGATCCCAACCCTAACCCTAACCCTATTCTTACCCTTTAACTTTAATTCCCCCAACCCAAACCCTATCCCTAATTGAACCTTGCCCTAATTCTCCTTAACCCTACTAGAATTAATAACTTCAAATTTAACTTTAATTTTACCCCAACCCAAACCCAAATCCCAAACCCAACCCCAATTTCTATTTTTATTCAACCCCAACCCCAACCCCAATCCTAACGCACCCTAGCTCCAGAACTCCCAGCTTCCACACTCTGTCCAAGCCCAAGACCCAGCTCCCAGCCCCCCAGCCCCTGCCCCTAACCCTATTCCTCAGCCTTAACCCTAACCTCCTAACTCCTACCTCTGCCCCTCCCTAACCCCAGCCCTAACGCCAGCCCTAGTCCTAACCCCCTGCCCCTAACCCTAGCCCCTAGCTTCTAACTTCCCAGCCCAGTCCCAACCCTAATCCTAGTCCCGCCCTATTCCTAACCCTAGCCCTAGCCCCAACCCCAACCCGAGACCTAACCCTAACCCCAGCCCTAACCCTAACCAAACCCCCAACCCAAACCCCAAACCCAACCCCAGCCCAAACCCTAACACAAACCCCAACCCCAACCCCAACCCAAACCCCAACCCTAACCCAAACCCCGACCTCAACCATAACCCCAACCCCAACCCTAACCCTAACGCTAACCCAAGCCCCAACTGCAGCCCCCAGCCTCTAGCCTCCTAACCCTAACCCTATCCCCAACCAGAACCCCCCACCCCTGCCCCTACCCCCCTAGCCCTAACTCAAACTCAAGCCCTAGCCCAATTCCTAAACCTAACCCTAACCCTAACCATTACCCTAACCCTAGCCGCAGCCCAAACCCTAGCCCCAACCCTATCCCCAAAATTCTAACCCTAACCCCACCAATCCTAAACTCCAACCCCAAACTCCCCGCCTCTAACCCTAACCCCAACCCAAACCCCAACCCCAAACCCAACCCTAACCCTACCCCCTAACCCCATTCCCAACCCCAACCCCAACCCTAACGCTTAACCTCAGCTCCCAACTATGCCTTAACACATGCCTGCCCCAGTCTCCAACCCCAGCACTAACCCTATTCCCAAATTTCTAACCATAACCCCAACCCCAACCCTGCCCTGCCCCAACCTGCCCCCAACCCCAGCCCAAGCCCTAACCCCAACCCTAACCCTAGCCTCAGTCCCAACCCTCAGCCCTAGTCCCAACCCCAACCCCCTAGCTCCCCGCCCTATTCCCAACCCTAACCCTAGCTCCCAACCCTAACCCGAGCCCTAACCCTAACCCCAGCTCTAACCCTAACCCTAACCAAAACCCCAACCTAAACCCCAAACCCAACCATAGCCCAAACCCTAACACAAACCCTAACCCCCACCCCAACCCAAACCCCAACCCTAACCCCAACCCCCACCCCAACCCCAACCCCAACCCTAACCCTAACACTAACCCAAGCCCTAACCGTATTCCAAGCCCTAGCCCTAACCCAAACACTATCCCCAACCGTAATCCCAGCCAAAACCCTAGCCCTAGCCCTAGCCCTTACCCAAACTAAAGCCCTAGCCCAATTCCTAAACCTAACCCTAACCTTAACCCTTAACCCAACCCGAGCCATGCCTCTAACTCCTAGCTCCCAACCCTATCCCTACCCTAATCCCAGCCCCAACTCCACCCAAACCCTAACCCCAACCCCAACCCTAACACCAAACATAACCCTAACCCCACCTCCACCCAATCTAACGCAACCTTGCCTTGCCCTAGCCCTAGCCCTATCCCTAGCCTTAACCCTTACCCTAACCCCAACCCTAGCCCTATCCCTAACCCCAACTATAATCCTAGCACTAACCCTGCCCCACCCCCTAGCCCCAACCCAACCCTAACTCTAGCCCTAGCCCTATTCCTAACCCCAGCCCTAACCCTAACCCTAACCCTAACCCCAACCCAAACCACAACCCCAACCCAGCCCTAGTCCTAACCCTAACCGTAACCCAATCCCTAACCCCAATCCCAACCTCAACCCAAACCCTAACCCTAACCCCAATCCTAACCCTGACCCTAACCCTAATACTACCCTAACATAACCCCAGGCCCCTGACCTAACCCCAAACCCTGCCCAAACCTAGTCCTAGCCCCAGCCTGCCCAAATCACCAGCCCCAGCCCTAACGCCAGCTCTAACTCCTAGCCCCAGCCCCAACCCTAACCCTAACCCTAGCCTCCAACCCTAACACAGCTCCCAAATTCTAACCCTAATCCCCCTCTAGCTCCCCCACTCTATTCCTAACCCTAACCCTAACCCTAACCCTAGCCCCAACCCTAACCAAAACCCAAACCCCAAACTCTAGTCCCAACCCCCAACCAGAACCCAATCCCTAACCCCAATCCCAAACCCTCAACCCAAACCCTAACCCTAACCCCAATCCCAACCCCCAACCCTAACCCTAATAATACTACCCTAACATAACCCTAGGCCTGCCCCTCAGACCTAACCTCTAACCCCAGCCCCTAAACCCAGTCCCACCCTCAGCCCAAGCCTAGCCCCAGCCCTAGCCCTAACGCTAGCTCTAACCCTAGCCCCAGTCCTAACCCTAACCCTAACCCTAGCCCAGCCCTAACAATAGCCTCCCCAAATTTCAACTCCTAACCCTAGCCCCAAAACTCTATTCCTAACCCTAACCCTAACCCTAACCCTAGCCCCAGCCCTAACCAAAACCCAAACCCGAGCCCCAACCCTAACCCCAGCCTTAATCCAACCCCCAACCCCAACCCCAATACAAACACCAACACTAACCCTAAACCTAACCCCAACCCCAACCCCAACCCCAAACCTAATGCTAACCCTTGCCCAAACCCTCACCCAAGCCCTAGTCAGAACCTTATTCAGCCCTAACCCCCTCGCCCCCTAGCCTTAGCCCCAGCCTCACCTCCCAGCCCTAGCTCCTAACCCCAGCCTCTAGCCCTCATCCCAACACTCAACCCAACCAGCCACCAGAACTCCAAACCCCAACCCTAACTCCTCCCAACCCAAACCAAAGCCCAAACCCAACCCCAACACTCAAACCTAACCTAAACTCCCAGCCCCCAACCCTAACCCAAACCCAACCCCAACCCCAACCCTCCTAACCCCACAACCCCTCACCCAAACCCCCAACCCACAACCTGTGCCCAACCCAAACCCCAACCCAAATCCTAACCCTAACCCTAACCAAACCCTACCTAGCCCTAGCTCCCCTAATCCTAACCCCAAATTTCTAACCCTAACCTCCTAGCCCCAACCCTTACTCAAGCTCCTAGCCCTATTCCTAACCTAACCCCAACCCCAAACCCAACCCCTCACCCTAACCCCATCTCCCAACCCCCAACCAAGCCCCTAGTCCCAACCCTAACCCCAACCCAAACCCTAACCCCAACCCTCCCAACCCCCAACCCCAACCCCAACCCTAACCCTAACTCCCCAACCCCAATGCTAACCCTAGCCCCAGCCCCCAACCCCCCCGCCTTAGTCCCAACCTCCCCAACCCCCCAGACCCAGCCCATTCCCCACCCTAATCCTAACCCTAATCCCATCCCCCCAACCCCAACCCCAACCCTAACCCCTATCACTAACTCCTAACCATCCCTAACCCTAACCCCCACCAATCCTAAACCCAACCCCAAACCCAAATTTCTAACCCTAATCCCAACCCAAACCCAATCCCAAATCCAACCCCCAACCCTACCCCCAACACCAACCCCAACCCCAACCCCAACCCTAACGCCAACCCTAGCCCCAACTCCAAGCTCTAACCCTCCCAGCCCCAAACCTCTAACCCCCAACTCCCAACCCCAGCCCCTAGCTCCCCCAACCCCTAGCTCCTAACCCCAACCCCAGCCCTGTGCCATATTCCCAACCCTAGCTCCTAGCCCCAAACCTAACCCCAGCCCTAACCCTAACCCCCTGCCCCTAACCCTAACCCAAATCCCAACCCAAACCCCAAACCCCAACCCTACCCCAAACCTTAACACAAACCCTGCCCAACCCCCAAACCAAACCCCAACCCTAACCCAAACCCCACTCCCCAACCCCAACCCTAACCCTAACGCCAACCCAAGCCTCTAACCCAAGTTTCCCCAACCTCTAGCCCTAGCCCCAACTCCCCAACCCTAACCCTAGCTCCTAGCTCCCAACTCAGCCTAACCCCAACTCTAGCCTGTGCCATATTCCTAACCCTAGCCCTAGCTCCCAAACTAACTCCCAGCCCTAACCCTAACTCCTAACCCTAACCCAAATCCCAACCCAAACCCCAAACCCAACCCCAACCCCAAACCTAACACAAACCCCAAGCCCAACCCCAAACCAAACCCCAACCCTAACCCAAACCCCGACCCCCAACCCTCCCCAACCCTAACCCTAACGCTAACCCAAGCCCTAACCGCAGTCCTAGCCCTAGCCCTAACCTTAACCCTATCCCCAGACGTAACCCCAGCCGTAACCCTAGCCCTAGCCCTAGCCCTAGCTCTAACCCAAACTCAAGCCCTAGCCCAATTCCTAAACATAACCCTAACCCTAACCCTCACCCTAACCCTAGCCACAGCCTCTAACCCTAGCCCCAAACCTATCCCCAACTCTAACCCTAACCCCAACCCTAACCCAAATCCTAACCCCAACACCAGCCCCAACACTCTACCTAACCCTAACCTCAAATCCGACCCTAACCCTACCGCTAACCCTAGCCCTAGCCCTAACCCTATCCCTAGTCTTAACCCTTGCCCTAACCCCAACCCTAGCCCTAGCCCTAACCCCAGCCATAATCCTAGCACTAACCCTACCCCAACTCCTAGCCCTGACCCTAGCCCCAGCACAACCCTAACTCTAGCCCTAACCCTATTCCTAACCCCAGCCCTAATCCTAACCCTAACCCTAACCCAAACCACAACCCCAGCCCTAGTCCCAACCCCAACCGTAACCCAAACCCTAACCTCAACCCCAACCTCAACCCAAACCCTAACCCTAACCCTAACCCCAATCCTAACCCTAACCCTAACCCTAATACTACCCTAACATAACCCTAGTCCCAGCCCTAGACCTAACCCTAACCCCAGTCCTAGCCCTAGCCCTAGTCCACCAACCCTAGCCCTGCTAGCCTCAACCTAGCCCCTGTGCTAACTCCCAACCCTAACACTCAGCCTCCCCAAAGACTCAACACCAGCCCCAACCCCAACCCTAACTCTAGCCCCAAAATTCTATTCCTAACCCTAACCCCAGCCTCTAGCCCCTAGCTCCCAACCCCAGCCCAAACCCCAGCCTCCCTCCTAACCCCAGCCCCAACCCTACTCTAGCTCCTAGCCCTAACTCCCCCAACCCTAACCCTATCCCTAACCTCAACCCCTGCCCTAACCCCAACCCCAACTTAATCCTATACCTAACCCCAACCTCAACCTCTAACCCTTACTCCCCAACCCAAACCCAAATCCCAAACCCAACCCCAACCTCTACTCCCCTAACACCAACCCCAACCCCAACCCTAACCTTAACGCCAACCCCAGCTCCTAACCCTAGCCTTACCACTCCTGCTCAAGCCCAAGACTCCAGCCTCCCAGCCCCCAACCCCCAACCCTAACCCTATTCCAAGCCCTAACCCTAACCCTAACCCTAGCCCTTGCCCTAACCCTAGCCCTAACGCTAGCCCTAGTCCTAACCTCCACCCTAACCCCAACCCCCAGCTCTAACCCCAGCCCCAGTCCCAACCCTAACTCCCAGCCCTGGCCCTATTCCCAACCCTCCCAACTCCTAGCCCCAACCCCCAACCCCAGCCCCAACCCTAACCCCCAAATTCTAACCCTAACCCAAACCCCAACCCCAACCTCCCACCCCAAACCCTAACACAAACCCCATCCCTAACCCCAACCCAAACCACAACCCTAACCCAAACCCTGACCTCAACCCTAACCCCAACCCCAACCCTAACCCTAACGCTAACCCAAACCCCAACTGTAGTCCTAGCCCTAGCTCCTAACCTCCTAACCCTATCCCTCCCAATCCCCAAATTTCTAACTCCTTGCCCTAGCTCCCTAGCCCAAATCCAAACCCCGCCCCAGCCCAACTCCCAAACTCCTAACCTCTAACCCTAACCCTACCACCTCAAACCCTAGCTCCCAACCCTATCCCCTGTGCCTAACCCTAACCCCCTAACCTAGCAATCCCAAACCCAACCCCAAAACCTACTTAACCCTAACCCCAACCCAAACCCAAATCCCAAACCCAACCCCCAACCCTACCCCTAACCCCATTCCCAACCCCAACCCCAACCCCTAACGCCTAACCCTAGCTCCTAACCCTAACCTTAACACTCTGCCTGCTCCCAGCCCAAGCCTCTAGCCCCAACCCTAGCACCTAACCCTATTCCTGCAAACTCCTAACCATAACCCTAACTCCAACCCCTTGCTCCTTGCCCTAACCTCCAAGCCCTAACCCCAGCCCAAGCCCCAACCCCAACCTAACCCAGCCCTAGCTTCTAACCCCAGCTCCCAGTCCCAACCCCAACCCCAGCCTCCCGCCCTAGCCCTAACCCTAACCCTAGCCCCCAACCCTAACCCCAGCCCCAACCCTAACCCTAACCCAAACCCCAACCCAAATCCCAAACCCAACCACAACCCCAACCCTAACACAAACCCTAACCCCCAACCCAAAACCAAACTCCCCAACCCTCACCCAAACCCCCACTCCCAACTCCCAACCCTAACCCTAACACTCAACCCAAGCCCCAACCGTAGTCCCAGCCCCTAGCCCTAACCCAAACACTATCCCCAACTGTAACCCCCACCTCTAACTCCCCTAGCTCCCAGCCTCAGCCCTAACCCAAACACAAGCCCTAGCCCACTCCTAAACCTAACCCTAACCCTTACCCTAACCCTAACCCTAACCCTAACCCTAACCCCATTCCCCAAAATTTCAACCATAACCCTAACTCCCAACCCCTTGCCCCTCTTGCCCCAACCTGCCCCCAACCCCAGCCCAAGCCCCAACCCCAACCCCAACCCTAGCCCCAGCTCTCCAACCCCCAGCCCCAGTCCCAACCCCAACTCCCCAGCCCCACCCTATTCCTAACCCTAACCCTAGCCCCAACCCTAACCCGAGCCCTAACCCTAACCCTAACCCAAACCCCAACCTAAATCCCAAACCCAACCACAGCCCAAACCCTAACACAAACCCTAACCCCAACCCAAAACCAAACCCCAACCCTCACCCAAACCCCGACCCCAACCCCAACCCTAACCCTAACACTAACCCAAGCCCTAACCGTAGTCCTAGCCCTAGCCCTAACCCAAACACTATCCCCAACCGTAACCCCAGCCCTAACCCTAGCCCTAGCCCTAGCCCTAACCCAAACACAAGCCCTAGCCCAATTCCTAAACCTAACCCTAACCCTTACCCTAACCCTAACCCTAACCCTAACCCTAACCCTATTCCCAGCCCTAACCATAACCCTAACCCCAACCCTTGCCCTTGCCCTAACCCAAGCCCTAACCCTAGCCCAAGCCCTAACCCCAACCCTAACCCTAGCCCTAGCTCTAACCCTAGCCCTAGTCCCAACCCCAACTCTAGCCCTGACCCTATTCCTAACCCTAACCCTAGCTCCAACCCTAACCCGAGCCCTAACCCTAACCCCAGCTCTAACCCTAACCCTAACCCAAACCCCAACCTAAACCCCAAACCCAACCACAACCCAAACCCCTACACAAACCCTAACCCCAACCCCAACCCAAACCCCAACCCTCAACCAAACCCTGACCCCAACCCCAACCCTAACCCTAACACTAACCCAAACCCTAACCCTAGCCCTAGCCCTAGCCCTAACCCTAACACTATCCCCAACCGTAACCCCAGCCCTAACCCTAGCCTTAGCCCTAGCCCTAACCCAAACTCAAGCCCTAGCCCAATTCCTAAACCTAACCCTAACCCTAACCCTAACCCTAGCCACAGCCCTAACCCCAACCCCAACCCTAACACTAAACATAACCCTAACCCCAACTCCGACCCTAACCCTAACGCTAACCCTAGCCCTAGCCCTAACACTATCCCTAGCCTTAACCCTTACCCTAACCCCAACCCTAGCCCTAGCCCCAACCCCAACCCTAACTCCTAACCCTAACCCTAGCCCCAACCCTAACCCTAACTCCCCAACCCCAACCCCAACCCTAACCCTAGCCCAGCCCTATTCCTAACCCCAGCCCTAACCCTAACCCTAACCCTAACCCCAACCCAAACCACAACCCCAACCCAAATTTCTAGTCCTAACTCCCCAACCCCAACCCCAACCCTAACCCTAACTCCCAACCTCAACTCAAACCCTAACCCTAACCCCAATCCTAACCCCCAACCCTAACCCTAATACTACCCTAACATAACCCTAGGCCCAGCCCTAGACTCCAACCCCAACCCCAACCTAAACCCCAAACCCAACCCCAACCCCAGCCCAAGCCCTAACCCCAGCCCCAGCCCCAACCCTAACCCTAGCCCCCAACCCTAACCCTAGCTCCAACCCCAACCCCAACCCCAACCCTAGCCCTAGCCCCAACCCTAACCCTAGCCCCAACCCTATTCCTAACCCTAACCCTAACCCTAGCCCCAAACCACAACCCCAACCCCAAACCCCAACCCTAACCCTAGCCCCCAACCCCAACCCCAACCCCAAACCCTAACCCTAACCCCAACCCCAACCCCAACCCTAACCCTAACCCCAATCCTAACCCCCCACCCTAACCCTAATACTACCCTAACATAACCCTAGGCCCAGCCCCCAGACTCCAACCCTAACCCCAAAATTTCTAACCCTAGCCTTAGCCCTAGCTCCCAACCCCAACCCTAGCCCCAAAATTTCTAACCCTAGCCTTAGCCCTAGCCCTAACCCTAACCCTAACCCTAGCCCCAACCCCAAACCCAAGCCCCAACCCCAACCCTAACCCTAGCCCCAAAATTTATTCCTAATCCTAACTCCTAACCCTAGCCCCAAAATTTCTAACCAAAACCCAAACCCAGCCCCAACCCTAACCCAAACCCCAACCCCAACCCAAACCCCAACCCCAACCCCAAACCCCAACCCTAACCCTAACCCTAATCCCAACCCCAACCCCAAACCTAATGCTAACCCTAGCCCTAGCCCTAACCCAAACTCCCCGCCTCTAACCCTAACCCCAACCCTAACCCTATCCCTAACCCTAACCCCAAAATTTCTAACCCTAGCCCTAGCCCTAGCCCTAACCCAAACTCAAGCCCTAGCCCAATTCCTAAACCTAACCCTAACCCTAACCCTAACCCCAACCTCAACTCAAACCCTAACCCTAACTCCTAACCCTAACCCTATCCCTAACCCTAACCCTAACCCTAGCTCCCAACCCAAACCCAAGCCCCAACCCTAACCCTAGCCCCAACCCCAAACCCAAGCCCAAACCCTAACCCCAACCCTAAAACTAACCCAAACTCCCCGCCCTAACCCTAACTCCAAACCCCAACCCCAACCCCAACCCTAACCCTAACCTTAACCCCAAACCCCAACCACAACCCCAACCCCAAACCACAACCCCAACCCCAAACCCCAACCCTAACCTCCTAACCCTAACCCTAACCTCTAACCCTAACCCCAACCCTAGTCAGAACCTTATTCCTAGCTCCCAACCCCAGCCTCTAGCCTTAGCTCCCCACTCTCACTCCTAGCTCCTAGCTCCCAACCCCAACCCCAACTCCTAACTCCTAACCCTAGCCCTAGCCTCTTCCTAACACTCAACCCTAACCAAAGCTACCAGAACCCAAACTCCCAACCCTAACCCTAGCTCCCAACCCAAACCCAAGCCCAAACCCTAACCCCAACCCTAAAACTAACCCAAACTCCCCGCCTCTAACCCTAACCCAAACCCCAACCCCAACCCCAACCCTAACCCTAACTCCTAACCCTAACCCAAACCCCAACCATAACCACAGGCCCAACCCAAACCCCAACCCTAACCCTAACCCGAACCCTAACCCTAACCCTAACCCCAACCCTAGCCCTAACCCCCGCCTTAGTCCCAACCCCAACCCCAGCCTCTAGCCTTAGCCCTCTTCCCAACACTAACCCTAACCCTAGCCCTAACCCTAACCCTATCCCCAAATTTCTAGCCCTAGCCCTAACCCCAGCCCTAGCCCTCATCCTAACACTAACCCTAACCAAAGCCACAGCCGTAACCCAAACCCCAACCCTAACCCTAGCCCCAACCCAAACCCAAGCCCAAACCCTAACCCCAACCCTAAACCTAACCCAAACTCCCTGCCCTAACCCTAACCCAAACCCCAACCCCAACCCTAACCCTAACCCCAACCCTCACCCAAACCCCAACCACAACCGCAGGCCCAACCCAAACCCCAGCCCAAATCCTAACCCGAATCCTAACCGAAACCCTAGCCCTAGCCCTAGCCCTCTCCCAAATCCTAACCCCAGCCCTAACCCTAACCCTAGCCCCAACCCTTACTCAAGCCCTAGCTCTATTCCTAACCCTAACCTTAACCCCAAACCCAACCCTCACCCTCACCCTAACCCTATCTCCAACCCAAACCCGAGCCCTAGTCCTAACCCTAACCCCAGCCCAAACCCTAACCCTAACCCGAACCCCAACCCCAACCCCAACCCTAACCCTAACCCTAACCCTAACCACAACCCTAATGCTAACCCTAGCCCTAGCCCTAACCCTGGCCTTAGTCCCAACCCTAACTCCTAACCCCAACCCCAGCCCTAACCCCAACTCCCAACCCTAACCCTAACCCTAACCCTATCCCCAAATTTCTAACCCTAACCCTATCCCTAACTCAACCCTGCTCCTAACTCCTAACCCCAACCCCAACCCTAACCCCAACCCTAACCCCAACCCTAACCCTAACCCTAACCCCAACCACAACCCCACGCAACTCCTAGCTCCTAGCTCCCAACCCCAGCCCCAGCCCCAACCCCAACCCCAGCCCTAGCCCTAACCCCAACCCTATCCTAACCCTAACCCTATCCCAACCCTAACCCTAACCCTATCCCTAACCTCAACTCCTTGCCCTAACTCCTAACCCCAACCCCAACCCTAACCCAACCCCAACCCTAGCTTTAACCCTAACCCCAACCCAAACCCAAACCCAAATCCCAAATCCAACCCCAACCCTACCCCCTAACACAAACCCCAACCCCAACCCCAACCCCAACCCCAGCCCCAGCCCCAACCCCAGCCTTAACACTCTGCCCAAACCCCAGACCCAGCTCCCAGCCCTAACCCCAACCCTAACCCTATCCCCTGCCCCTAACCCTAACCCCAGCCCTAGCCCTAACCCTAGCCTTAACACTCTGCCCAAACCCCAGACCCAGCTCCCAGCCCTAACCCCAACCCCAACCCCAGCCCTAGCCCTAACCCCAGCCCCCAGCCCTAACCCCAACCCTAGCCCCAGCTCCTAACCCCAACCCTAACCCCAGCCCCCAAACCTAACCCGAGCCCTAACCCTAACCCCAGCCCTAACCCTGGCCTTAGTCCCAACCCTAACTCTTGCCCTAGCCCGATTCCTAACCCTATCCTAACCCTAACCCTATCCCCAGCCCTAACCCTAACCCTAACCCTATCCCTAACTTGAACCCTTGCCCTAACCCTAACCCCAGCCGCAATCCTAAACCCAACCCCAACTCCGGCCCTAACCCTAACCCCAACCCAAACCCAAATCCCAAATCCAACCCCAACCCTACCCCTAACACAAACCCCAACCCCAACCCCAACCCTAACCCTAGCCCTAACCCTAGCCTTAACACTTGCCCAAACCCTAGACCTAGCCCCAGCTCTAACCCCAGCCCTAACCCTAGCCCCAACCCTATCCCCTGCCCCTAACCCTAACCCTAGCCCCAGCTCTAACCCTAGCCCTAACCCCAGCCCCAGCCCCAACCCCAGCCCCCAGCCCCAACCCCAACCCCAACCCCAGCCCTAGCTCCTAACCCTAGCCCCAGCTCCCAACCCCAGCCCCAGCTCCCAACCCCAACCCCAGCCCCCAGCCCTATTCCTAACCCTAACCCTAGCCCCAAACCTAACCCGAGCCCTAACCCTAACCCCAGCTCTAACCCTAACCCAAATCCCAACCCAAACCCCAAACCCAACCCCAGCCCAAACCCTAACACAAACCCCAAACCCAACCCCAAACCAAACCCCAACCCTAACCCAAACCCCGACCCCAACCCCAACCCTAACCCAAACCCCAACCCTAGCTCCCAACCCTAGCCCCAGCCCCAACCCCAACCCTAACCCTATCCCCACCAGAACCCCAGCCCCAACCCTAGCTCCCAGCCCTAACCCCAGCCCTAACCCTAACTCCTAACCCCAACCCCAACTCCTAACCCTAACCCCAACCCTAACCCTAACCTCAACCCTAACCCTAGCCCTAACCCTATTCCTAACCCTAACCCTAGCCCCAACCCTATCCCCAACCCTAACCCTAACCCCAACCCTAACCCAAATCCTAACCCCAACCCCAACCCCAACACTCTACCTAACCCTAACCTCAACTCCGACCCTAACTCCTAACCCTAACCCAAATCCTAACCCCAACCCTAACCCCAACCCCAACCCTAGCCTTAACACTCTGCCCAAACCCCAGACCCAGCTCCCAGCCCTAACCCCAGCCATAATCCTAGCACTAACCCTACCCCAACTACTAGCCCTGACCCTAGCCCCAGCGCAACCCTAACTCTAGCCCTAACCCTATTCCTAACCCCAGCCCTAACCCTAACCCTAACCCTAACCCTAACCCAAACCACAACCCCAGGCCTAGTCCCAACCCAAACCGTAAACCAAACCCCAACCCCAACCCCAACCTCAACCCAAACCCAAACCCTAAACCCAATCCTAACCCTAACCCTAACCCTAATACTACCCCAACATAACCCTAGTCCCAGCCCTAGACCTAATCCTAACCCCAATCCTAGCCCTAGACCTAGTCCAAATCGTAGCCCTAGCCCTAACGCTAGCCTTAACCCAAGCCCCAGGCCTAACCCCAACCCTAACCCTAGCCCCAAACCTAACCCCAACCCTAGCCCCAACCCCAACCCTAACCCTAGCCCCAAATTCTATTCCTAACTCTAACCCCAGCCCTAGCCCTAGCCCTAACCCTAACTCCTAACCCCAAAGACAAACCCTAGCTCCTAGCCCTAACCCTAACCCTAACCCTAACCCCAACCCCAACCCTAGCCCCAAACCTAACCCCAACCCCAACCCAAACCCAACCTCACCCTAACCCTAGCCCCAACCCTAACCCCAGCCCACCCTAACCCTAACCCTAACCCCCAACCCAAACCCTAACCCCAACCCCAACCCCAACCCTAACCCTAACCCTAACCCCAACCCTAACCCCAACCCCTGTGCCTAGTCCCAACCCAAACCAGAACCAAACCCCAACCCCAACCCCAACCCCAACTCCCAACCCCCAACCCAAACCCTAAACCCAATCCTAACTCCTAACCCTAACCCTAATACTACCCCCAACATAACCCTAGTCCAAATCCTCTAGACCTAATCCCAACCCCAATCCTAGCCCTAGACCTAGTCCAAATCGTAGCCCTAGCCCTAACGCTAGCCTTAACCCAAGCCCCAGGCCTAACCCCAACCCTAACCCTAGCCCCAGCCCTAACAATAGCCCCAACTTCAACCCTAACTCTAGCCCCAGCCCTATTCCTAACTCTAACCCTAGCCCTAGCCCTAGCCCTAACCCAAACCACAACCCCTGTGCCTAGTCCCAACCCAAACCAGAACCAAACCCCAACCCCAACCCCCAACCTCAACCCAAACCCAAACCCTAAACCCAATCCTAACCCTAACCCTAACTCTAATACTACCCCAACATAACCCTAGTCCCAGCCCTAGACCTAATCCTAACCCCAATCCTAGCCCTAGACCTAGTCCAAATCGTAGCCCTAGCCCTAACGCTAGCCTTAACCCAAGCCCCAGGCCTAACCCCAACCCTAACCCTAGCCCCAAAATTTCTAACAATAGCCCCAACTTCAACCCTAACCTAGCCCCAAATTCTATTCCTAACTCTAACCCCAGCCCTAGCCCTAACTCCTAACCCTAACCCTAACTCCCCAAAGACAAACCCTAGCTCCTAGCCCTAACCCTAACTCCTAACCCTAACCCTAACTCCCCAACCCTAACCCTAATCCTAACCCTAACCCCAACCCCAAACCCAACCCTCACCCTAACCCTAGCCCCAACCCGAACCCGAGCCCTAACCCTAACCCTAACCCTAACCCCAGCCCAAAACCTAACCCTAACCCCAACCCCAACCCCAACCCCAACCCTAACCCTAACCCTAACCCCAACCCTAATGCTAACACTAGCCCTAGCCCCAACCCCTAGCCTTAGTCCCAACCCAAACTCCTCGCCCTAGCCCCATTCCCCTCACCCTAACCCTAACCCTATTCCCTAGCTTTTAACCCTAACCCTAACCCTAACCCTATCCCTAGCCTTAACCCTTGCCCTAACCCTAACCCTATTCCTAACCCTAACCCCAACCCCAACCCTAGCCCTAGCCCTAACCCTAACCCAAACCCCAAACCCCAACCCTAACCCTAACCCTATTCCTAACCCTAACTCCCCAACCCCAACCCCAACCCTAACCCTAGCCCCAACCTCTAGCCTTAACACTCTGCCCAAGCCTCCCAGCTCCCAGCCCCAGCCCTAACCCCAGCCCCAACCCCAACCCTACCCTAACCCTAACCCTAACCCCAGCCCCAGCCCTAACCCTAACTCCCCAACCCTAACCCTAACCCCAACCCCAACCCCAACCCCAACCCCAACCCTAGCCCCAGCTCCCAACCCCAGCTCCCAGCCCCAACCCCAACTCCTAACCCTAGCCCTAGTCCCAACCCCAACCCTAACCCTAACCCTAACCCTATCCCCAACCCTAATGCTAACACTCAGCCCCAGCCCCAACCCTAGCCTTAGTCCCAACCCAAACTCCTCGCCCCAGCCCCAGCCCCAACTCCCCAACCCTAACCCTAACCCCAGCCTCTAACCCTAACCCTAACCCTAACCCCAACCCTATTCCTAACCCTAACCCTAGCCCTAACCCTAACCCTAATCCTAACCCCAACCCCAACCCAAATTCTAACCCTAACCCTAACTCCCCAACCCCAAACCCCAAACCCCAACCCCAACCCTACCCTAACCCTAACTCCCCAACCCCAACCCTAACCCCAACCCCAACTCCTAACCCTAGCCTTTAACACTCTGCCTCCAAGCTCCCAGCTCCCAGCTCCTAGCTCCTAACCCTAACCCTAGCCCTAGCCCTAACCCTAACCCTAACCCTAACCCTAACCCTAGCTCCCAACCCTAACCCTAGCCCTAGCTCCCAACCCTAACCCTAGCTCCCAACCCTAACCCCAGCCCTAACCCCAACCCCAACCCCAGCCCCAGCCCCAACCCCAGCCCTAGTCCCAACCCCAACTCCTAGCCCCCGCCCTATTCCTAACCCTAACCCTAACCCCAACCCTAACCCCAACCCCAACCCTAACCCTAACTCCCAGCCTCTAACCCTAAACAAACCCTAACCCAAACCCCAAACCCAACCCCAGCCCAAACCCTAACCCAAACCCCAACCCCAACCCCAACCCTAACCCCAACCTTAACCCAAACCCCAACCCCAACCCCAACCCTAACCCTAACGCTAACCCAAGCCCTAACCGTAGTCCTAGCTCCCAGCCCTAACCCTAACCCTAACCCTAGCCCTAGTCCCAACCCCAACCCCTAGCCCCAGCCCCAACTCCCCAACCCTAACCCAAACTCAAGCTCCCAGCCCAATTCCTAAACCTAACCCTAACCCTACTCCTAACCCTAGCCACACCTCTTAACTCCTAGCTCCCAACCCTATCCCCAAAATTTCTAACCCTAACCCTAATCCTAACTCAAACCCTAACCCTAACCCTAACCCTTACCCTAACCTTAACCCCAACCCTAACCACAAACCCTAACCCTAACCCTAACCCTAACCCTAACCCTAGCCCTAACCCTATCCCTAGCCTTAACCCTTGCCCTAACCCTAACCCTAGCCCTAGCCCTAACCCCAGCCATAATCCTAGCACTAACCCTACCCCAACCCCTAGCCCTGACCCTAGCCCCAGCCCAACCCTAACTCTAGCCCTAGCCCTATTCCTAACCCCAGCCCTAACCCTAACCCTAACCCCAACCCAAACCACAACCCCAACCCCAGCCCTAATCCTAACCCTAACCCAACCCCAACCCTAACCCTAACCCCAACCCCAACCCCAACCCTAACCCTAACCCCAATCCTAACCCTAACCCTAACCCTAACCCTAACCCTAACCCTAACCCTAATACTACCCTAACATAACCCTAGGCCCAGCCCTAGACCTAACCCAAACCCTAGCCCTAACCCTAGTCCTAGCCCTAGCCCTAGCCCAAATCATAGCCCTAGCCCTAACGCTAGCCCTAACCCTAGCCCCAGCCCTAACCCCAACCCTAACCCTAGCCCCAGCCCTAACAATAGCCCCAGCCCCAACCCTAACTCTAGCCCCAGCCCTATTCCTAACCCTAACCCTAACCCTAGCCCCAGCCCTAACCCAAACCCCAACCCCAACCCCAACCCTAACCCTAGCCCTAATCCAAACCCTAACCCCAACCCCAACCCCAATCCAAACACCAACACTAACCCTAACCCTAACCCCAACCCCAACCCCAAACCTAATGCTAACCCTAGCCCAAACCCTAGCCCTAGCCCTAGCCGTAACCTTATTCCTAGCCCTAACCCCAGCCCTAGCCTTAGCCCCAGCCCGAATTCTAGCCCTAGCCCTAACCCCAGCCCTAGCCCTAACCGTAACTCTAGCCCTAGCCCTCTTCCTAACACTAACCCTAACCTGAGCCCCAGCCCTAACCCAAACCCCAACCCTAACCCTAGCCCCAACCCTAACCCAAACCCCAACCCTAACCCTAACCCCTAAACCTAACCCAAACTCCCCGCCTCTAACCCTAACCCAAACCCCAACCCCAACCCCCAGCCCCAACCCCAACCCCAACCCCAACCCTAACCCTAACCCTAACCCAACCCTCACCCAAACCCCAACCGCAACCGCAGCCCCAACCCAAACCCCAACCCAAATCCTAACCCGAACCCTAACCCAAACTCCCCAACCCCAACCCTAGCCTTAGTCCCAACTCCTAACCCCAACCCCAACCCCAACCCCAGCCCTAGCCCTAACCCCAACCCTAACCCCAATCCTAACCCTAGCCCCAGCCTCTATTCCTAACCCTAACCCCAACCCCAAACCCCAACCCCAACCCCAACCCCAACTCCCCAACCCCAACCCCAGCCCTAGCCCCTAACCTCTAACCCCCAGCCCAAACCCTAACCCTAACTCCTAACCCCAACTCCCCAACCCCAACCCCAACCCCAACCCCAACCCCAGCCCCAACCCTAGCCCTAGCCCCAACCCTAACCCTAGCTCCCAGCTCCTAGCTCCTAACCCCAACCCCAACCCCAACCCCAACCTCAACCCTAACCCTATCCCTAACCTCAACCCTAACCCCTAACCTCCTAACCCTAACCCTAACCCTAACCCCAACCCTAACTCCTAACCCTAACTCCCAACCCTAACCCTAACCCTAGCCCTAACCCTAGCCCTAACCCTAGCTCCCAACCCTAACCCTAGCCCTAGCCCCAACCCCAACCCCAACCCCAACCCTAACCCTAGCCCCAACCCTAACTCCCAACCCTAACCCTAGCTCCTAGCCCTAACCCTAGCTCCTAACCCTAACCCTAGCTCCTAGCCCTAACCCCAACCCCAACCCTAACCCTAGCCCTAACCCTAACCCTAGCTCCTAACCCCAACCCCAACCCTAGCTCCCAACCCTATCCCCAACCCTAACCCAAACCCCAACCCCAACTCCTAACCCTAACCCTAACCCCAACCCTAACCCAAACCCCAACCCCAACCCCAACCCCAAACCCTAACACAAACCCCAACCCC
Organism: Asparagus setaceus; assembly: GCA_012295165.1. Lineage (NCBI taxonomy): Eukaryota > Viridiplantae > Streptophyta > Magnoliopsida > Asparagales > Asparagaceae > Asparagus > Asparagus setaceus. The sequence goes on along the minus strand of CM022705.1, from coordinate 57,465 downwards.
AACTCCCAACCCAAACCCCAACCCTAACCCAAACCCCAACCCCAACCCCAACCCTAACCCTAACCCTAACCCCAACCCTAACCCTAGCTCCCAGCTCCCAGCCCTAACCCTAACCCTAACCCAAACCCCAACCCAAATCCTAACCCCAACCCTAACCGTAGCCCTAGCCCCAGCCCTAACCCAAACTCAAGCCCTAGCCCAATTCCCTAAACCTAACCCTAACCCTTACCCTAACCCTAGCCACAGCCTTAACCCTAGCCCCAACCCTATCCCCAGCCCTAACCCTAACCCTAATCCTAACCCAAACCCTAACCCCAACCCCAACCCCAACCCCAACACTAAATCTAACCCTTACCCCAACTCCGGCCCTAACCCTAACGCTAACCCTAGCCCTAGCCCTAACCCTATCCCTAGCCTTAACCCTTGCCCTAACACCAACCCCAGCTCTAGCCCTAACCCCAGCCATAATCCTAGCACTAACCCTACCCCAACCCTAACCCTAGCTCCCAACTCCTAGCCCCAACCCTAACCCTAACTCCCAGCCCTAGCCCTATTCCTCACCCCAGCCCCTAACCCTAACTCCTAACCCCAACCCCAAACCACAACCCCAACCCCAATCCTAACCCTAACCGTAACCCTAACCCTAACCCTAACCCCAACCTCAACCCAAACCCTAACCCTAACCCCAATCCTAACCCTAACCCCATCAGCAACCTGCTCCCAGCTCCCAGCCCAAACTCCCAGCCTTAGTCCCAACTCCTAACCCCCGCCCCTAGCCCGATTCTTGACTCCTAACCCATTCCCCAGCAAAATTCCCTCTAACCACAACTCCTAACCCTAACCCTATCCTACCTCCAACCCTTGCCCCAACCCCCAGCCCTAACCCCAACCCTAACCCTAACCCCAACCCCTACCCCAACCCTAACCCTAACCTAACCCTAGCCCCAACTCCCTAGCCATAACATTCTGCCCAAGCCTCCCAACTCCCCAAATTTCTAACTCCCTATTCCTACCTAACTCCCTAACCTCCCAACCCTAGCCCCTGCCCCCTGCCCCTCAAACCCAATCCTAACCCCAGCCCTAGCCCCAGCCCAAACCCCCAACCCCAACCCCAGCCCCAGCCCCAACTCCCCAGCCCTAGTCCCCCAACCCCAACCCCAGCCCCAGCCCTATTCCTAACCCCAACCCTAACCCCAACCCTAACCCTAGCCCCAACCCTAACCCCAACTCTAACCTAACCCAAACTCCCCAAACCCAACTCCCACCCAAACCCCACCCAAACCCCCAACCCCAACTCCCCAACCCTAACCCAAACCCCCACTCCCCAACCCCAACCCTAACCCTAACGCCAACCCAAGTCCTAACCCTAGTCCTAGCTCCCAGCCCCAACCCTAGCCCTAGCCCCACCAAACCCCCCCCCTCTAACCCTAGCCCTAACCCTAACCCTAACCCTAACCCTATCCCTAACCTCTAAGCCTAACCCTAGCTCCCAACCCTAACCCCAACCCTAACTCCTAACCCCAACCCTAACCCAAACCCTAACCCCAACCACAACCCTAACACTAAACTCCCAACCCTAGCCCCCAACTCACTCCTAACTCCTAACCTTAACCCTAGCTCTAGCCCCGACATATCCCTAGCCTTAACCCTGTCTCAACCCCAACCCTAGCCCTAACCCCATAATCCTAGCACTAACCCCCACGCCAACCCTAGCCTGCACTCCTAGCTCCCTGCATCAACCCTAACTCCTAGCCCTAGTCCTATTCCTAACCCCAGCCCTTACCCTAACCCTAACCCTAACCCCAACCAAAACCACAACCCCAACCCCAGCCCTAGTCCTAACCCCAACCGTCACACAAACCCGAACCCCAACCCCAACCTCAACCCAAACCCTAACCCTAACCCCAATCCTAACCCTGACCCTAACCCTAATACTAACCTAACATAACCCTAGGTCCAGCCCTAGACCTAACCCTAACCCCAGTCCTAGCCCTAACCTAGCCCAAATTGTAGCCCTAGCCCTAACGCTAGTCCTAACCATAGCCCTAGCCCTAGCCCCAGTCCTAACCCTAGCCCCAGCCCTAACAATAGCCCCGGTCCTAATCCTAACTCTAGCCCCAGCCCTATTCCTAACCCTAACCATAACCCTAGCCCCAGCCCTAACCAAAACCCAAACCCGACCCCTAATCCTAACCCCAGCCCTAATCAAAACCCTAACCCCAACCCCAATCCAAACACCAACACTAACCCTAACCCTAACCCCAACCCCAACCCCAAACCTATTGCTAACCCTTACCCAAATCCAAGCCCTAGCCCTAGTCCCAACTGTTCCTGCCCTAACCCCACCAGCCCTAGCCCCACCAATCCCCCAGCCCCAACCCCAACCCCAGCCCCTCAGCCTCCCACCCCATGCCCAGCCCCAGCCCCTCCCTCCCAACACTAACCCTAACCCCAGCCCAACCCCAACCCCAACCCCCAACCCCAACCCTAGCCCCAACCCTAACCCTAGCCCAAACCCTAACCCCAAACCTAAACTCCCAACCCAACCTCCACTCTCAACCATAACCCCAACACCAACCCCAACCCCAACCCCAACCCTAACCCCAACCCTCACCCAAACCCCTAACCACAACCCAGCCCCCAACCCCAACCCCAACCCAAATCCTAACCCTAACTCTAATCAAACCCTAGCTCCTAGCCCTAGTCTCAACTCCTAACTCCCAGCCCAAACCCCAGCTCCTAGCCCCACCCTAGCCTCCCAACCCTTACTTCCCAACCCTAGCCCTATTCCTAACCCTAACCCCAACCCCAACCCCAACCCTCACCCTAACCCAAACCCCAACCCTAACCCTAGCCCCAACCCTAACCCTAGCCCAAACCCAACCCCAAAACCCAAACCCAACTCCAAACTCCTAACCATAACCCCAACACCAACCCCAACCTCCCCCCAACTCCCAACCCAAAACCCTCACCCAAACCCTAACCACAACCGCAGCCCCAACCCAAACTCCCCAACCCAAATCCTAACCCAATCTCTCTAATCAAACTCCTAGCCCTAGCCTCAGTACCTCAACTCCTAACCCCAAATTTCAAACCCTAGCTCCCTAGCTCTAACCCCTAGCCTCCAACCCCTTACCCAACCCTAGCCCTATTCCTAACCCTAACCCCAACCCCAAACCCAACCCCTCACCCCTAACCCCATTCCCTAACCCCAACACCCAGCCCCAGCCCCATACCTAACCCTGCCCCAAACCCCAACCCTAACCCCAACCCCAACCCCAACCCAAACCCTAACCCCCAACCCAAATGCAACCCCAGCCCCAGCCCCAACCCTAGCCTTAGTCCCAACCCCAACTCCTCGCCCCAGCCCCATTCCCACCGTGAACCCCTAACCCTAACCCTAACCCTATCCCCAAACTCTAACCCTAACCCCAACCCTAACCCTATCCCCAACCTGAACCCTGCCCTAACTCCTAACCCCCAGCAATCCCAAACCCAACCCCAACCCAAACCCTAACCCCAACCCCAACCCCAACCCCAACCCTAACCCAGCCCTAACCCTAACCCAAACCCCAACCCCAACCCTAGCCCCAACCCTAGCCCCAACCCTAACCCTAGCCCTAGCTCCTAGCTCCAAACCCAAACTCAAGCTCCTAGCCTAATTCCTAAACCCAACCCTAACCCTAGCCCTAGCTCCTAACCCAGCCCTAGCCCTAACCCTAACCCTAACCCCAACCCTAACCCAGCCCTAACCCTAACCCAAACCCCAACCCTAACCCTAGCCCCAACCCTAACCCTAGCCCAAACCCTAACCCAAACCTAAACCTAACCCAAACTCCAGCCCTAACCATAACCCCAACACCAACCCCAACCCCAACCCCAACCCCAACCCTAACCCTAACCCCAACCCTCACCCAAACCCTAACCACAACCGCAGCCCCAACCCAAACCCCAACCCAAATCCTAACCCAATCCCAATCCAAACCCTAGCTCCCAACCCTAGCCCTAGCTCCTAACCCCAGCCTCTAACCCTAACCCCAGCTCTAACCCTAACCCCAGCCTCTAACCCTAACCCCAGCCTCTAACCCTAACCCAGCCCTATTCCTAACCCTAACCCCAACCCCAAACCCAACCCTCACCCTAACCCTATCTCTAACCCAACACCCAGCCCCAGCCCCAACCCTAGCTCCCAACCCTAACCCTAACCCCAACCCCAACCCCAACCCTAACCCCAAACCCTAACCCCAACCCAAATGCTAACCCTAGCCCTAGCCCCTAACCCTAGCCTTAGTCCCAACCCTAACCCCAGCCCCAGCCCCAACCCTAGCTCCTAACCCTAACCCCAACCCTAACCCTAGCCCTAGCTCTAACCCCAGCCCCAACCCTAACCCTAACCCTAACCCTAACCCCAGCCTAACCCTAACCCCAACCCTAACCCCAACCCCAACCCCAACCCCAACCCCAACCCCAACCCAAACCCCAACCCCAACCCCAACCCTACCCCTAACCCAAACCCAACCCCAACCCTAATGCTAGCCCTAGCCCCAACCCTAGCCTTAACACTTGCCCAAGCCCCAGCTCCCAGCTCCCAGCTCCCAGCTCCCAGCCCCAACCCTAACCCTAGCCCCAACCCTAACCCAACCTCACCCTAACCCTATTCCTAACCCCTAACCATTACCCTTAACCTAACCCAAGCCCTAACCCTAGCCCTAGCCCTAACCCCTAGCCTAACCCTAGCCCTAGCTCTAACCCTAGCCCTAGTCCTAACACCAACTCTAGGCATGGCCCTATTCCTAACTCTAACCCTAGCCCCAACCCTAACCCGAGCTCTAACCCTAACCCCAGCTCTAACCCTAACCCAAACCCCAACCCAAGCCCAACCCCAACCCCAACCCCAAACCCGAACCCAAACCCAACCCCAACCCCAACCCCAAACCCCAACCCTAACCCAAACCCCGACCCCAACCCCAACCCTAACCCTAACGCTAACCAAATCCCTAACCGTAGTCCTAGCCCTAGACCTAACCCTAACCCTATCCCCAGCCGTAACCCCAGCCCCAACCCTAGCCCTAGCCCTAGCCCAAACCCAAACTCAAGCCCTAGCCTAATTCCTAAACCTAACCCTAAACCTAACCCTTGTTTGGGTCGAAAGTTGTTTCCATTTGTAAAACTTGAGAAAATTACACTTTTGGTTCTCGCTACAAAGAAATTTAATAACTTTCACAAACTCAACAAAAGACGCCACAAGTGTAGATCTCCCTGCTGCTGGACTTTGCCTGTAGGACGGTAATCCGTGGACCACCGAAATGACGCCGAATCGACGGTTTAGTTGATGCTTCAAAGGAAACAAGAACTTCAAAGAAATATCTTAGCAAGGTAAGATATCTACTCTTCTCAAGAATAAGTCTAGGCTTAAACTCGAGGAATCTCCAACCTGGATCGTGGTTCTTGAACTCCTAAGCTTAGATCTCTCGATTGCCCTTTCGATGGCCGCACTTCCCAAGTGGACGAGGAGGATATTTATAGTCTTTGGGAAACGTGTCTCCTCAAGAAACACAAGTGTCATAAGTGCTCCATATTTCCAAAGCATACGCCGCTACCGAAATGCCGCCAAGCCGCCGCCACCGGGCCAAAGTAGGTCGCCGCTTAGCTGCTGGTATGGGTCAGCTCGCCGATCGGCGAGGCAAAGGTCGCCCCTCCACTGGCCAGAACGGTTTTCCTACTTTTAGGCACGATTAAATGCTCCTAGAATCACGCTTAGTGGCGATCTTCGCCGGTAAATCAACATAAAGCATTTGAACGCTCGCGACCGATAAAGTCAAGTGGCCCCACCAAAGATTGATTTAGACCCTTCAAGAGCTCGCTTAGCATTGGTCAGCCATGAAGACAGCAGTGTCTCGCTAGTTGGCGACATCAAGGTGTTCGCCGCGGCGGCACCAACAAGTGTCTCGCTAGTAGCGAGACAAGGTGTCTTCGCCGTGGCGCAGACACACACAAGTGTCTCGCTAACCCCAGACATAAGCAAGTGTCTCGCCATGGCGAGACAACAAGTGTCTCGCGATCAGAAGCAGACACAATCTTCTCATGTGTTGACTTCTTGAGATTTCGACGACGTTGTCCTTCGATCTTCTCATGATTTAGTCATATTTGAGGTTCTTCAGCAATTTTTGATGCCTACAACCCTAACCCTAACCCTAACCCAAACCCTAACCCTAAACATAACCCTAACCCCAACTCCGACCCTAACCCTAACGCTAACCAAAGCCCTAGCCCTAACCCTATCCCTAGCCTTAACCCTTGCCCTAACCCCAACCCTAGCCCTAGCCCTATTCCTAACCCCAACCCTAACCCTAACCCTAACCCCAACCCCAACCCCAACCCCAACCCCAACCCTAGCCCTAGCCATATTCCAAACCCAAACCCTAACCCTAGCCCTAGCCATATTCCAAACCCAAACCCTAACCCTAAACCTAACCCCAACCCTAGCCCTAGTCCTAACCCCAACCGTAACCCAAACCCTAACCCCAACCCCAACCTCAATCCTAACCCTAACCCTAACCCCAATCCTAACCCTAACCCTAACACTAATACTACCCTAACACAACCCTAGGCCCAGCCCTAGACCTAACCCTAACCCCTTCCCTAACTCCAGTCCTAGCCCTAGACCTAGCCCAAATCGTAGCCCTAGCCCTAACCCTAGCCTCAGCCCTAACCCCAACCCTAACCCTAGCCCCAGCCCTAACAATAGCCCCAGCCCCAACCCTAACTCTAGCCCTAGTCCTATTCCTAACCCTAACCCTAGCCCCAGCCCTAACCAAAACCTAAACCCGATCCCCAACCCTAACCCCAGCCCTAATCCAAACCCCAACCCCAACCCCAATCCAAACACCAACACTAACCCTAACCCGAACCCTAACCCCAACCCCAAACCTAATACTAACCCCAGCCCTCACCCCAACCCTAACCCTAACCCTAACCCTAACTCCTGCCCTAACCCTAACCCAAACCCAAACCCAAACCCAAACCCCAACTCAAAGCCCAACCCCAACCCCAACCCCAACCCAACCCTAACCCTAACTCCCAACCCCAACCCCAAACCCTAACCAGAACCCCAATCCCAACCCCAACCCAAATCCTAACTCAACCTAATCCCAAATCTAGCCCCAGCTCCCCAGCTCCCAACCCCAACCTCCCACCAAACCCCAGCCTCCCAGTCCCAACCTCTCAGCCCCACCCTACTCTAGCCCCCAGCCCTCCCAACCTCTAACCCCAACTCCCAAACTCCCAACCCCACCCTAAACATTAAACCCAACCCAACTAACCCCAACCCTAACGCCAACCCTAGTTCAGCTTCTAACCCCTATATCCTCAATCCTTAATCCCTGCCCAAACCCCTAACCAGCCCTAGCCCCTAACCCCACCATCTCC
>CM022705.1:0-49937 GCA_012295165.1 Asparagus setaceus | reverse complement strand
TAGAGTATTATTATTTCATTTCTATATATTCGTGTATCTGTAGAATCAACAGATGGCCTTTTTCTAGCATTAGGTCACCATTCGCGAAGTTAGATAAGAAACTAGACTAGGTTCATGTAATACTCAACAACGGATCTAGAACGTTGTATGCACCGTCAAGAAAACCTAGAAGCAATGATCTATTATATCATTACTATTGTATGGAAGCAATTACAACAATTTCTAGCTTATTTAAGACAAATAATATCTTGGTACTCCTCCCTAACCCCAACCCTAACCCTAACCCCAACAACATCAGCACTAACTTTACCCTAACCCTAGTTTTCATTTTGCTCTTTAGTCCAATTTAATCAGTTTTAGTTCTATTCCCAATTTAACCCCAACCCTAGCCCTAACCCCAACCAAAACCCCCAACCCCAACCCCCTGCCTCCCCAGTCCCAACCCCAACCCAGCCAAACCCTAACCCCAACCCCAACTCTCAACCCAAACCCCAACCCTAACCCCAATCCCAACACTAACCCTAACCCTACTACTACCCTAACATAACCCTAGGCCCAAAATTCTGCACTCCTGTAACCCCAGCCCTAACCCTAGCTCCTAGCTCCTAGCTCCAAATCATAGTCCTAGCCCCTAACGCTTAGCTATAACCCTAGCCCCAAATTTCTAACCTCTAACTCCTAACCTTTAGCTCCTAAAATTTCTACAATAGCTCCCTTTAACCCTTTAACCCCTAGCCCCAAAATTATTCCCTAACTCCCGAGCTCCCAACTCCTAGCCCAAGCTCCCAACCAAAACCCAAACCCACCCAACCTAACTTTAAACCCTCCCAACCCTAACCCCAATCCAAACACCAACACTAACCCTAACCCTAACCCCAACCCCAAACCGTTCATATCAAGCAACCCTAGCCCAAACCTCTAGCTCCTAGCTTCAAGTCAACCCTTATTCCTAGCTCCCACCCCAGCTCCTCTAGCCATAGCCCCAAACTCAATTCTAGTCTTAGCCCTAACCCCAGCCCTAGCTCCTAACCCAGAACTCTTGCTCTAGCTCCTCTTCCTAACACTAACCCTAACCTCGAGCCCCAAATTCTAACCCAAACCCCAACCCTAACCCTGGTCCCAACCTCTAACCCTAGCCCAAACCTTTAACTCCCCAACCCCAAACTCCAACCTCACCCTAACCCTAACCCCACTCCAAACCCCAACCCCTACTCAAAGACCAACCCCAACGCCAACCCCCAACCCTAACCCTAACCCAAAGACTCACCCAAACCCCAATTGCAACCAAGCAGCCCCCAACCCCAACCCCAAACCCAAATCCAAACCCGGAACCCCAACTAAAACCCCTAGCCCTAGACCTAGCCCCTAACCCCAACCCCACCAAACCCTAGCCCCAGCTCCAAACCCTAGCCCCAACCCCTTACTCTAGCCCTAGCCCTATTCCTAACCCCAACCCCAACCCCAAACCCAACCCTCACCCTAACCCTATCTCCAACCCCAAACCCCAGCCCCAGCCCCAACCCTAATCCTGCCCCTATTCTAAACCCAACCCCAACCCCAACCCTAACCCCACCCTAACCCCAACCCTAGCCCTAGCTCCCAACCTCCCTAGCCTTAGTCACAACCCCACCCCCGCCCCAGCCCCATTCTGACCCCAACCCTAACCCTATGCCCCAATTTCTAACCTCCTAACCCTAACTCCTAACCCTATCCCTAACCCCAACCCTGCTCCTAGCCCTAACCCTAACCCCAGCCCACAATCCCCAACCCCAACCCCAAAAATTTCTAACCCAACCCCAAACCAAACCCAAATCCCAAACCCAACCCTAACCCCAACCCTAATGCAAACCCTAACCCTAACTCCTACTTTAACATTCTGCTCCAAGTCCTAGTTCGAACCCTAGCTAACCTAGCCCCATTTGCCTTAACTCCTAACCTTAGCCTTTGAGCCTTGCCCTAACCCAAGTCCCCAACCCTACAGGCCTCTAACCCCACCCTTAACCCTGCCTTGTCCCAACTCCCCAACTTCCAGCTTGCCCTATTCCTAATCCTTAACCCTAGCTCCCAACCCTAACTCCGAGCCCTAACCCCAACCCCCAGCCTCTAACCCTAACCTCCAAACCCCAACACAAACTCCAAACCCCAACCCTGCCCTAAACCCTTAACACATCCCCCTAACCCCAACCCTAACCTAAACCTCCAACCTTTAACCCAAACCTTTCATCCCAACCCCCACCCCAACCCTAATCGCCAATCCCAAGCTCCTAGCCGAGTCCCAGCCCAAGCCCTAATCCTAACCCTATCCCCAACCGTAACCCCTGCCTCTAACCTCTCTAACCCTAGCTCCTAACTCCAAACCTCAAGTTCTAGCCCACCTAAACCTAACCTTAACCTTTAACCTTTATTACAGCTTTACTTCCTAGCCTTCCTGGCTGCACGCTTAATTCCTAAGCCTTTTAACTCCTATGAAACTAACCCCTAATCCCCACCACTCCTGCCCCGCCCCAGCTCCCAGCCCTCAACCCCAGCCACCCTATTCCTCAGCCCCTCAACTATAACCCTAACTCCTAGACCCTGCCCCTGCCCCTGCCCCAACCCAAGCCCAAACCCCAGCCTCTAGCCCCAACCCTAACTCCTAACCTTGATCTAACCCCCAGCCCTAGTCCCAATCCCAACCTTAGCCCCGGCCCTATTCCTAATCCCTACCCCTAGCCCCAACCCTAACCCGAGCCCTAACCTCCTAACCCCTGCCTAACCCCTAACCCAAACTCCCCACCCCAAACCTTAAACCTAACCCCAAATTTCAAACCCTAACACAAACCCCCAACCCCAACCCTAACCAAATCCTGACTAATCCCTAACCCTAACCCTAACGCCAACCCAAGCTCCTAACTAGGCCTAGCCCTAGCCCTAACCCTAACCCTATCCCTACCACAACCCTAACCCCACCTAGCACTCAGCCCTAGCCCTAACCCAAACTCCAAGCCCCAGCCTCACCTAAACTAACCTCCTAACCCTAACTCCTACCTCCTAACTCCCTAGCCACAAGCATCCTTAGTCTCAACCCTATCCCCAACCTCTAACCTAAACCCCAACTCCTAACCCAAACCCTAACCCCAACCCCAACCAAAACCCCAACCCTAACCCAAACCTCATCCCAACCCCAACCCCAACCCCACCTGCCAACTCCAGCCCCAGTCAGTCCCAGCCCAAGCCCCATCCTAACCCTATCCCCAACCCTAACCCTAACCCCACCAACCTAGCTCCTAACCCAAACTTCAAGCCTCTAGCCCAACTCCTAAACCTAACCCTAACCCTAACCCTAGCTACAGCCTCTTACCTCTAGCCCTAGCTCAATTCTATCCAAGTCTCAACTCCTAACCTCAACCCCAATCCTAAACCCCACCCCCAAGCCTAGCTCCTAACTCCAACCCCCAACCCTAACGCTAAATTTCCCAACCTCCCCAGTTTCCTAACACTTGCCCAAGCTCCTGCCCCCAGCCCCAACCCCAGCCAACCCTATTCCCACCCCAACTATAACCCCAACTCCCAACCTTCTGCCCCCTGCTCCCCTGCCTCCCAACCCAAGCCCAAACCCCAGCCTCTAGCCCCAACCTCAACCCTAACCTTAGATCTAACCCCTAGCCCTAGTCCCAATCCCAACCCCAGCCCCCGCCCTATTCCTAATCCCAACCCCAGCCCCAACCCCAACCTCCAGCCCTAACCCTAACCCCTGCCCTAACCCCAACTCCAAACCCCACCCCAAACCTTAAACCTAACCCCAGCCCCAAACCCTAACACAAACCCCAACCCCAACCCTAACCCAAATCCTCCCAACCCTAATCCAACCCCTAACCCTAACCAACCCAAGTCCTAACCAGAGGCTCAGCTCCAGCCCCAACTCCTAACTCCTATCCTCACCAGAACCCTAACTCAACCCTAGCACTCAGCCCTAGCCCTAACCCAAACCCAAGCCCCAGCCCAATTCCTAAACTCAACTCCTAACCCTAACCTCACTCCTAACCCCAGCCACGCCCTTAACTTAGTCTGAACCCTAACCCCAACCCAAACTCCCCAACCCTAACCCAAACCCTAACCCCAACCCCAACCCTAACACTAAACCTAACCCTAACCCCAACTCCGAACCCTAACCCTAATGCTAACCCTAGCCCTAGCCCTAACCCTATCCCTAGCCTTAACCCTGGCCCTAACCCCAACCCTAGCCCTAGCCCCAACCCCAGCCATAATCCTAGCACTAACCCTACCCCAACCCTAACCCTAACCCCAACCCCAACCCCAACCCCTAACTCTAGCCCCAGCCCTATTCCTAACCCCAAATTTCTAACCCTAACCCTAACCCCAACACAAACCACAACCCCAACCCAAACCCTAGTCCTAACCCCAACCCAAACTCCCCAACCCTAACCCCAACCCCAACTCCCCAACCCAAACCCTAACCCTAACCCTAACTCCTAACCCCAACCCAAGCCCTAATCCTAACCCTAACCCCAACCCCAACCCCAACCCTAAACCTAACCCAAACCCTAGCTCCTAACCCTAGCCCTAGCCCTAGCTCCCAGCCCCAACCCCAGCCCTAGCCCTAACCCCAGCCCTAACCCTAGCCCCATTCCTAACCCCAACCCCAACCCTAGCCCCAACCCCAACCCCAACCCTAACCCTATCCCCAACCCTAACTCTAGCCCCAACCCTATTCCTAGCTCCCAACCCTAACTCCCAGCTGTGGCCCTAACCAAAACCAAACCCCAACCCCAACCCTAACCCAAGCCCAATCCAAACCCCAACCCCAACCCCAATCCAAATACCAACACTAACCCTAACCCTAACCCCAACCCCAACCCAATCCAATGCTAATCCTAGCCCAAACCCAGCCCCAGCCCTAGCCCTAACCCTAACTCCTAACCCAAACCCAACCCCAACCCTAACTCTAGCCCCAGCCCCAACCCTAACCCCAACCCCAACCCCAGCCCCTCTTCCCAACACCAACCCCCAACCCTGCCCCAACCCAAACCCCAACCCTAACCCTAGCCCCAACCCTAACCCCTGCCCAAACCCTATCCCCAACCCTAACCCAACCCAAACTCCCTCTAACCCTAACCCAAACCCCAACCCCAACCCAAGCCCAACCCCAACCCTAACCCTAACCCCAACCCTCACCCAAACCCCAACCACAACCCCAACCCCAACCCAAACCCCAACCCAAACCTAACCCTAACCCTAACCCAAACCCTAGCCCTAGCTCCTAACCCTAGCTCCCAGCCCTAACCCAAACCCAGCCCCAGCCCCAGCCCCAGCCCCAACCCTAACTCTAGCCCTAGCCCCATTCCTAACCCTAACCCCAGCCCAAACCCTTACTCTAGCCCCAGCCCTATTCCTAACCCCAACCCCAACCCCAAACCCAACCTCACCCTAACCCTAACCCCAACCCGAACCCGAGCCCTAGCCCTAACCCTAACCCCAGCCCAAACCCTAACCCTAACACCAACCCCAACCCCAACCCCAACCCTAACCCTAACCCTAACCCCAACCCTAATGCTAACCCTAGCCCTAGCCCTAACCCTAGCCTTAGTCCCAACCCTAACTCTAGCCCTAGCCCCAACCCCAACTCAAAGCCCAACCCTAAGCCTAACCCTAACCCTAACCCTATCCCCAACCCTAACCCTATCCCTAACCTGAACCCTTGCCCTAACCCTAACCCCAGCCGCAATCCTAAACCCAACCCCAAACCCAGCCCTAACCCTAACCCCAACCCAAACCCAAATCCCAAACCCAACCCTAACCCCACCCCTAACCCTAACCCCAACCCCAACCCCAACCCTAACGCTAACCCTAGCCCTAACCCTAGCCCTAACCCTAACTCCTAGCCCCAGCCCTAACCCCAGCCCCAGCCCCAGCCCTAACCCCAAATTTAACCCTAACCCTATTCCCAGCCCTAACCCTAACCCTAACCCTAGCCCTTGCCCTTGCCCTAACCCAAGCCCTAACCCTAGCCCTAGCCCTAACCCCAACCCTAACCCTAGCCCTAGCTCTAACCCTAGCCCTAGTCCCAACCCCAACTCTAGCCCTGGCCCTATTCCTAACCCTAACCCTAGCCCCAACCCTAACCCGAACCCTAACTCCTAACCCCAACCCTAAACCTAACCCAAACCCCAACCCAAACCCCAACCCAACCCTGCCCAAACCCTAACCCCAACACAAACCCCAACCCCAACCCAAACCAAACCCCAACCCAAACCCAAACCCTGACCCCAATCCTAACCCTAACCCTAACCCTAACCCTAGCCCTCTTCCTAACACTAACCCTAACCCGTGCCCCAGCCCTAACCCAAACCCCAACCCTAACCTCTAGCCCCCAACCCTAACCCTAGCCCAAACCCTATCCCCAACCCTAAACCTAACCCAAACTCCCCGCCTCTAACCCTAACCCAAACCCCAACCCCAACCCAAACCCAAACCCAAACCCCAACCCTAACCCAAACCCTAACACCAACTCCAACCCCAACCCAAACCCCAACCCAAATCCCAACTGTAACCCCACTGAAACCCCAGCCCCAGCCCCAGCCCCAACCCTAACCCCAGCCCCAACTCCTAGCCCCAACCCTAACCTAGCCCCAACCCTACTCTAGCCCCAGCCCTATTCCAAATCCCAACCCCAGCCCCAACCCCTTACTTCCCCAGCCCCAGCCCTATTCCTAACCCTAACCCCAACCCAACCCAACCCTCACCCTAACCCTATTCTCCAACCCCAACCCCAGCCCCAGCCCCAGCTCCTAACCCTAACCCCAGCCCCAACCCAAACCCCAACCCTAACACCAACCCCCAACCCAAACCCAAACCCTAACTCCCAACCCTAACCCTAACTCCAACCCTTGCCCTAACTCCTAGCCCCAGCCCTAACCCTAGTCTTAGTCCCAACCCTAACCCCAGCCCCAGCCCTAACCCCAACCCTCACCCTAACCCTAACCCCAACCCAAATCCTAACCCTAACCCCAACCCTAACCCTATTCCCAACCCCAACTCCTAGCTCCTAACCCTAACCCCAACCCAAACCCAAACCCCAACCCAAACCCTAACCCAAACTCCCAACCCAAACCCAAATCCCAAACCCAACCCTAACCCCAACTCCTAACTCCTAACCCCAACCCTAACCCCAACTCCAACCCCAACCCTAACCCTAGCCCTAGCCCTATTCCTAACCCTAACCCTAGCTCCTAGCTCCTAGCTCCCAGCCCCAACCCTAACCCTAACCCCAGCCCTAACCCCAACTCCTAACCCCAACCCTAGCCCTAACCCTAGCCCTAGCCCCAACCCCAGCCCCAACTCCTAGCTCCTAGCCCCAACCCTAACCCTAACCCTAACCCTATTCCTAACCCTAACTCCTAGCCCCAGCCCCAACCCCAGCCCCAGCCCTAGCCCTATTCCTAACCCTAAACCTAGCCCCAACCCTAACCCCAGCCCCAATCCTAACCCTAACCCTAGCCCCAACCCTAACCCAAACCCCAACCCAAACCCCAACCCAACTCCACCCCAAACCCTAACACAAACTCCCAACCCAAACCAAACTCCCAACCCTAACCCCAACCCTAACCCCAACTCTAGCCCTAGCCCTATTCCTAACCCTAACCCCAACTCCTGCGCTCCCAAATTTCAACCCAAACTCCCAACCCTAACCCTAGCCCCAACCCCAACCCTAGCCCAAACCCTATCCCCAACCCTAAACCTAACCCAAACTCCTGCCCTAACCCAAACCCAAACTCCAACCCCAACTCAAAGGCCAACCCCCAACCCCAACCCCAACCCTAACCCTAACCCCAACCCTCACCCAAACCCCAACCACAACCGCAGCCCCAACCCAAACCCCAACCCAAATCCTAACCCTAGCCCAACCCTACTCTAGCCCTAGCCCTATTCCTAACCCTAACCCCAACCCAACCCAACCCTCACCCTAACCCTATTCCCAACCCCAACCCCAGCCCCAGCTCCTAACTCCTAACCCCAACCCTAACCCTAACCCTAACACCAACCCCAACACAAACCCCAACCCTAACCCTAACCCTAACCCCAACCTTAACGCCAACCCCAGCCCTAGCCCTAACCCTAGCCCTAGTCCCAACCCCAACCCTCACCCTAACCCTATCCCCAACCCTAACCCTAGCCCCAGCCTCTAACCCTAACCCCAACCCTAACCCCAACTCCAACCCCAACCCTAGCCCCAACCCTTACTCTAGCCTCTAGCCCTATTCCTAATCCTAACCCTAACCCCAACCCAACCCAACCCTCACCCTAACCCTATTCCCAACCCCAACCCCAGCCCCAACCCTAACCCTAACCCTGCCCCAAACCCCAACCCTAACCCTAACACCAACCCCAACACAAACCCCAACCCCAACCCCAACCCTAACCCCAACTCCAACCCCAACCCTAGCTCCCAACCCTAGTCTTAGTCCCAACCCCAACTCCTAGCCCCAACCCTAACCCCAACCCTCACCCTAACCCTAACCCCAACCCTAACCCTAACCCCAACCCTAACCCCATTCCTAACCTGAACCCTTGCCCTAACCCTAACCCAGCCGCAATCCTAAACCCAACCTCAACCCAAATTCTAACCCCAACTCCCAACCCAAACCCAAATCCCAAACCCAACCCTAACCCCACCCCAAACCCTAACCCCAACCCCAACCCCAACCCTAACCCCACCCCAACCCTAACCCTAACCCTAACACCAACTCCAACCCCAACCCTAACCCTAGCTCCCAGCCTCCCAGCTCCCAACCCTAACCCTAACTCCCAACCCCAACCCTAACCCTAACCTTAGCCCTTGCCCTTGCCCTAACCCAAGCCCTAACCCTAGCCCTAGCCCCAACCCTAACCCTAACCCTAACCCCATTCCTAACCCTAACCCCAGCCCTAGTCCCCACCCCAACCCCAGCCCCGTCCTATTCCTAACCCTAAACCTAGCTCCCAACCCTAACCCCAGCCCTAATCCCAACCCCAGCCCCAACCCCAGCCCTAACCCTAACCCCAGCCCCAGCTCCTAACCCTAACCCTAACCTTAGCCCTTGCCCTGCCCCAACCCAAGCCCCAACCCCAGCCCTAGCCCCAACCCTAACCCTAACCCTAACCCTAGCTCTAACCCTAGCCCTAGTCCCCACCCCAACTCTAGCCCTGTCCTATTCCTAACCCTAAACCTAGCCCCAACCCTAACCCGAGCCCTAATCCCAACCCCAGCCCCAACCCTAACCCAAACCCCAACCCCAAACCCCAACCCAACTCCAACCCCAACCCTAACACAAACCCCAACCCCAAACCAAACCCCAACCCTAACCCAAACCCTAACCCTAACCCCAACTCCTAGCTCCTTTCCAAACACTAACCCTAACCCCAGCCCCAGCCCTAACCCCAACTCCCAACCCTAACCCTAGCCCCAACCCCAACCCTAGCCCCAAACCCTATCCCCAACCCTAAACCTAACCCAAACTCCCCGCCTCTAACCCAAACCCAAACTCCAACCCCAACTCAAAGGCCAACCCCCAACCCCAAACCCCAACCCTAACCCTAACCCCAACCCTCACCCAAACCCCAACCACAACCGCAGCCCCAACCCCAAACCCCAACCCCAAACCCCAACCCTAATGCTAACCCTAGCCCTAGCTCCTAACTCCTAACCCTAACCCCAACTCCTAGCTCCTAGCTCCTAACCCCAGCCCCAACCCCAACTCCCAGCCCTAGCCCTATTCCCAATCCTAACCCTAACCCCAACTCTAGCCCTAGCCCTAGCTCCTAGCTCCTAACTCCTAACCCCAACCCAAACCCAACCCTTACCCTAACCCTATTCCCAACCCCAACCCCAGCTCCCAGCTCCTAACCCTAACCCTAACACCAACTCCCAACCCCAACCCTAACTCCCAACCCTAGCAAACCCTATCCCCACTCTAACCCTAACTCCTAACCCTAGCCTTAGTCCCAACCCCAACTCCTAGCTCCCAGCCCTATTCCCAATCCTAACCCTAACCCCAATCCTAACCCTAACCCCAACCCTAACCCCAACCCTAACCCTAGCCCTAACCCCAACCCCTAGCTCCTAACCCTAACCCCACCCCAAACCCTAACCCAACCCAACCCAACCCTAACCCCAACTCCCAACCCAAACCTAAATCCCAAACCCAACCCTAACCCCACCCCAAACCCTAACCCCAACCCCAACCCCAACCCTAACGCTTAACCCTATCCCTAACCCTAGCTCTAACCCTAACCCTAGCTCCTAGCCCTAGCCCAAACCCCAGCCCCAACCCTATTCCTAACCCCAACCCCAACCCTAACCCCAACCCTAGCCCTAGCTCCTAGCCCTAACCCCAACTCCTAACCCCAGCCCTAGCCCTAACCCCAACCCTAACCCTCGCCTCTAGCTCTAACCCCAGCCCTAGCCCAAACCCCAACCCCAGCCCTGGTCCTATTCCTAACCATAAACCTAGCCCCAACCCTAACCCCAGCCCTAATCCTAACCCTAGCTCTAACCCTAACCCAAACCCCAACCCAAACCCCAACCCAACCCCAACCCTAACACAAACCCCAACCCCAACCCAAACCAAACCCCAACCCTAACTCCAAACCATGACTCCCAACCCTAACCCTAACGCTAACCCAAATCCTAACCAGAGTCCCAGCTCCTAGCCCAAACCCTAACCCTAGCTCCCAGCCCCAGCCCTAGCCCTAACTCCTAGCTCCCAACCCTAGCCCCAGCCTCTAACCCTAACCCAAACTCAAGCCCTAGCCCAATTCCTAAACCTAACCCTAACCCTAACCCTAACCCCACTCAACTTTAGCCACAACCCTAACCCTACCCCAACCCTAACCCTAACCTCTAACCCTAACCCCAACCCTAACCCAAACCCTAACCACAACCCTAACCTTAACACTCAAACCAAACCCTAACCCCAACTCCCACTCTAACCCTAACGCCAACCCAAGCCCCAGCCCTAACCCTATCCCTAGCCTTAACCCTGCCCTAACTCCCAACCCCTAGCTCCCAGCTCCCAACCCTAACGATAATCCTAGCACTAACCCTACCCCAACCCCTAGCTCCCACCCCTAGCCAGCCCCAACCCTAACTCCTAGCCCCAGCTCTAACCCTAACCCTATCCCCACTAACCCCTAACCCTAACCCAAACCAAACCACAACCCCAACCCAAATTTCTAGTCTTAACCCCAACCGAACTCCAAACCCTAACCACAACCCTAACTTCAACCCAAACCCCAACCCTAACCCCAACCCTAGCCCTAGCCCTAACCCTAAACCTAACCCCAACCATAACCCTAGCCCCAAATTTCTAACCCTAACTCCCAACCCTAACTCCTAGCCCCAGCCCTAGCTCCTAACCCCAGCCCTAATCCTAACCCTAGCCCTAGCCCTAACGCTTAGCTCCTAACACTCAGCCCCAACCCTAACCCCAACCCTAACCCTAACCCTAACCCCAACCCCAACCCTAGCCCCAGCCCCAACCCTAACTCTAGCCCCAACCCTATTCCTAACCCTAGCCTTAGCCCTAGCACTAGCCCTAACCCTAACCCCAGCCCAAACCCTAGCTCCTAGCTCCCAACCCCAACCCCTAGCTCCCAGCCCCAGCCCTATTCCTAACCCTAAACCAAACCCCAAACCCAACCCTCACCCTAACCCTATCTACAACCAGAACCCGAGCCCTAGCCCTAGCCCCTACCCTAACCCCAGCCCAAACCCTAACCCTAACCCCAACCCTAACCTTAACCCCAACCCTAACCCTAACCCTAACCCTAACCCCAACCCAAATGCTAACCCTAGCCCTAGCCCTAACCCGAGCCTTAGTCCGAACCCCAACCCCTAGCTCCCAGCCCTATTCCTAACCCTCCCAACCCTAGCCCTATCCCTAACCCCAACCCCAACCCTAACCCTATCCCTAACTTGAACCCTTGCCCTAACCCTAACCCCAACCGTAATCCTAAACCTAACCCCAAACCCAGATTTCTAACCCTAACCCCAACCCAAACCCAAATCCCAAACCCAACCCCAACCCCAACCCTAACCCTAACCCTAACCCCAACATCAACCCTAACGCTAACCCTAGCCCTAGCCCTAGCCTTAACACTCAGCTCCCAGCTCCCAACCCTCAGCCCTAACCCTATTCCCAGCCCTAACCCTAACCCTAACTCTAGCCCTAGCCCCAACCCAAGCTCCCAACCCCAACCCCAGCCCCAACCCTAACCCTAACCCTAGCCCTAGCTCTAACCCTAGCCCCAGTCCCAACCCCAGCTCTAGCCCTGGCCCCATTCCTAACCCTAATCCTAGACACAACCCTAACCCGAGCCCTAACCCTAATCCCAGCTCTAACCCTAACCCAAACCCCAACACAAACCCCAAACCCAACCCCAGCCCAAAACCTAACCCAAAACCCAACCCCAACCCCAACCTAAACCCCAACCCTAACCCAAACCCCGACTTCAACCCCAACCCCAACGCCAACCGTAACGCTAACCCAAGCCCTAACCATAGTCCTAGCCCTAGCCCTAACCCTAACCCTATCCCCAACCGTAACCCAGCCCTAACCTTAGCCCTAGCCCTAGCCCTAACCCAAACTCAACATCTAGCCCAATTCCTAAACCTAACCCTAACCCTAACCCTAGCCATAGCCCTAACCCTAGCCCCAACCCTATCCCCAACCCTAACCCTAACCCCAACCCCAACCCTAACCCCAACCCAAACCAAACCCCAACCCTAACCCTAACCCCAACCCAAACCCAAATCCCAAACCCAACCCCAACCCTACCCCTAACCCTAACCCCAACCCCAACCCCAACCCTAACGCTAACCCTAGCCCTAACCCTAGCCTTAACACTTGCCCAAGCCCTAGTCCCAGCCCAAACCCCAGCCTCTAACCCTAGCCTCTAACCCTAACCCTAACCCCAGCCCCAGCCCCAACCCCAACCCAAGCCCCAACCCCAGCTCCCAGCCCCAACCCCAACCCCAACCCTAGCTCTAACCCCAGTCCTAGTCCCAACCCCAACACTAGCCCCCGCCCTATTCAAACCCCTAACCCTAGCCACAGCCTCTAACCCTAGCCCCAACCCTATCCCCAACCCTAACCCTAACCCCAACCCCAACCCTAACCCCAACCCAAACCAAACCCCAACCCTAACCCTAACCCTAACCCAAACCCAAATCCCAAACCCCAACCCCAACCCTACCTCTAACCCTAACCCCAACCCCAACTCCCAACCCAAACCCAAATCCCAAACCCCAACCCCAACCCTAACCCTAACCCTAACCCCAACATCAACCCTAACGCTAACCCTAGCTCCTAGCCCTAGCCCTAACCCTAACTCCTAGCCCCAACCCCAACTCCCAACCCTAACCCTATTCCTAACCCTAACCCCAACCCCAACCCTAGCTCCTAGCCCTAGCCCCAACCCAAGCTCCCAACCCCAACCCCAGCCCCAACCCTAACCCTAACCCTAGCCCTAGCCCCAACCCTAGCCCCAGCCCCAACCCCAACCCCAACACTAGCCCCCGCCCTATTCAAACCCCTAACCCTAGCCCCAACCCTAACCCGAGCCCTAACCCTAACCCTAGCTCTAACCCTAACCCAAACCCCAACCAAACCCCAAACCCAACCCCAGCCCAAACCCTAACACAAACCCCAACCCCAACCCAAACCCCAACCCTAACCCAAACCCCGATCCCAACCCTAACCCTAACGCTAACCGAAGTCCTAACAGTAGTCCTAGCCCTGGCCCTAACCTAATCCTATCCCCAGCTGTAACCCCAGTCCTAACCCTAGCCTTAGCCCTAGCCCTAACCCAAACTCAAGCCCTAGCCCAATTCCTAAACCTAACCCTAACCCTAACCCTAGCCACAGCCCAAACCCTAGCCCCAACCCTATCCCCAACCCTAACCCCAACCCTAACCCAAACCCTAACCCCAACCCCAACCCTAACACTAAACCTAACCCTAACCCCAACTCCCAACCCTAACCCAAATCCCAAACCCCAACCCCAACCTCCTAACCCTAGCCCTAGCCCTAACTCCTAACCCTAACCCTAACCCTAGTCCTAGCCCTAATCCCAGCGAAAATCCTAGCACTAACCCTACCCTAACCCCTAGCACTGACCTTAGCCCCAGCCCAACCCTAACTCTAGCCCTAGCCTTATTCCTAACCCCGGCCCTAACCCTAATCTAACCCCAACCCAAACCACAACCCCAACCCCAGCCCTAGTCCTAACCCCAACCGTAACCCAAACCCTAACCCCAACCCCAACCTCAACCCAAACCCTAACTCCTAACCCCAATCCTAACCCTAACCCCAACCCTAACCCGAGCCCTAACCCTAGCCCTAGCTCCTAACCCCAGCCCTAACCCTAGCCCCAACCCTAGCCCTAACCCTAGCCTTAGCCCTAGCCCTATTCCTAACCCTAACTCCTAGCCCTAGCCCTAGCCCTAAACCTAACCCTAACCCAAACCCTAACCACAACCCTAACCCTACCCCAACTCCTAACCCCAACCCTAACTCCAACCCCTAACCCCAACCCTAACCCCAACCCCAACCCTAACACTAAACCTAACCCTAACCCCAACTCCGACCCTAACCCTAATGCAAACCCTAGCCCTAGCCCTAACCCTATCCCTAGCCTTAACCCTTACCCTAACCCTAACCCTAGTCCTAGCCCTAATCCCAGCGAAAATCCTAGCACTAACCCTACCCTAACCCCTAGCACTGACCTTAGCCCCAGCCCAACCCTAACTCTAGCCCTAGCCTTATTCCTAACCCCGGCCTTAACCCTAATCCTAACCCCAACCCAAACCACAACCCCAACCCCAGCCCTAGTCCTAACCCCAACCGTAACCCAAACCCTAACCCCAACCCCAACCTCAACCCAAACCCTAACCCTAACCCCAATCCTAACCCTAACCCTAACCCTAAGAGTGTAGCCAGGTTACAGCAATGGGGCCGCCCAACCCGCCCACTTTGTATTTGTTTTATTTGGAAACTTGGGAGGCTAGCTTTGGCCCAATTTTTGTACTCAAATAGTTACATTAAACTGGTTTTGTTTTGGACCGTGGGTGTGGTCCAAAACAAAACAGCTTAGCAACAAACTCCAAGATCGGGTCCCGCCAGCTTTGTGTTGTCAAACACACCCTAATACTACCCTAACATAACCCTAGTCCTAGCCCTAACCCTAACCCTAGCTCCTAACCCTAATCCTAGACACAACCCTAACCCTAACCCTAACCCTAACCCCAGCCCTAACCCTAGTCCTAGCCCTAGCCCTAGCCCAAATCGTAGCCCTAGCCCTAACGCTAGCCCTAACCCTAACCCCAGCCCTAACCCCAACCCTAACCCTAACCCCAACCCTAACCCCAACCCTAGCCCCAGCCCCAACCCTAACTCTAGCCCCAGCCCTATTCCTAACCCTAACCCTAACCCTAGCCCCAGCCCTAACCAAAACCCAAACCCGAGCCCCAACCCTAACCCCAGCCCTAATCCAAACCCCAACCCCAACCCCAATCCAAACACCAACACTAACCCTAACCCTAACCCCAACCCCCAACCCTAACCCTATTCCTAACCTCTAACCCTAGCCCTAACTCCTAACCCCAACCGTAATCCTAAACCTAACCCCAACCCAAATTCTAACCCTAACCCCAACCCAAACCCAAATCCCAAACCAAACCCCAACTCCTAACCCTAACCCTAACCCCAACATCAACCCTAACGCTTAACCCTAGCTCCTAGCTCCTAGCCTTAACACTCAGCTCCCAGCTCCCAACCCCAGCCCTAACCCTATTCCCAGCCCTAACCCTAACCCTAACCCTAGGTCTTGCCCTTGCCCTAACCCAAGCCCTAACCCTAACCCTAGCCCTAACCCTAACCCTAACCCTAGCCCTAGCTCTAACCCTAGCCCCAGTCCCAACCCCAGCTCTAGCCCTGGCCCCATTCCTAACCCTAATCCTAGCCCCAACCCTAACCCGAGCCCTAACCCTAATCCCAGCTCTAACCCTAACCCAAACCCCAACACAAACCCCAAACCCAACCCCAGCCCAAAACCTAACCCAAAACCCAACCCCAACCCCAACCCAAACCCCAACCCTAACCCCAACCCCCAACCTCAACCCCAACCCCAACCCCAACCCTAACGCTAACCCAAGCCCTAACCCTAGTCCTAGCCCTAGCCCTAACCCTAACCCTATCCCCAACCAGAACTCCAACCTCTAACCTTAGCCCTAGCCCCAGCCCTAACCCAAACTCAACATCTAGCCCAATTCCTAAACCTAACCCTAACCCTAACCCTAGCCACAGCCCTAACCCTAGCCCCAACCCTATCCCCAACCCTAACCCTAACCCCAACCGCAATCCTAAACCCAACCCCAAACCCAACCCTAACCCTAACCCTAACCCAAACCCAAATCCCAAACCCAACCCCAACCCTACCCCTAACCCTAACCCCAACCCCAACCCCAACCCCAATCCCAACCCTAACTCCTAGCCCCAACCCAAGCCTTAACACTCTGCCCAAGCCCTAGTCCCAGCCCCAAACCCCACCAACCCTATTCCTAACCCCAGCCTCTAACCCTAACCCCAACCCCAACCCTAGCCTTAGCCCTAGCCCCAACCCAAGCTCCCAACCCCAGCCCCAGCCCCAACCCCAACCCTAACCCCAGCCCTAACCCCAGCCCTAGTCCCAACCCCAACACTCAGCCCCGCCCTATTCAAACCCCCAACCCTAGCCCCAACCCTAACCCCAGCCCTAACCCTAACCCTAGCTCTAACCCTAACCCAAACCCAACCCAAACCCCAAACCCCAAACCCTAACCCAACCCTAACACAAACCCCAACCCCAACCCAAACCCAACCCTAACCCAAACCCAACCCCAACTCCTAACCCTAACCCCAACCCCAGCCCAAGCCCTAACCCCAGCCCCAGCCCTAGCCCCAGCCCTAACCCTAATCCTAACCCCAACCATAACCCTAACCCCAGCCCTAACCCTAGCCCTAGCCCTAACCCTAACCCCAACCCTAGCCCTAGCCCTAACCCTAACCCTAACCCTAACCCTAACCCTAGCCACAGCCCTAACCCTAGCCCCAACCCTATCCCCAGCCCTAACCCTAACCCCAACCCTAACCCAAACCCTAACCCCAACCCCAACCCTAACACTAAACCTAACCCTAACCCCAACTCCGACCCTAACCCTAATGCTAACCCTAGCCCTAGCCCTAACCCTATCCCTAGCCTTAACCCTTGCCCTAACCCTAACCCTAGCCCTAGCCCTAACCCCAGCCATAATCCTAGCACTAACCCTACCCTAACCCTAGCCCTAACTCCTAACCCTAGCCCCAACCCCAACCCTAATGCTAACCCCTAGCCCTAGCCTTATTCCTAACCCTAACCCTAACCCTAATCCCAACCCCAACCCAAACCCCAACCCCAACCCTAGCCCTAGTCCCAACCCTAACACTCAACCCTAACTCCTAACCCCAACCCCAACACTCAACCCAAACCCTAACTCCTAACCCCAATCCTAACCCTAACCCTAACCCTAACCCTAGCCTTAGCCCTAGCCCTAACCCAAACTCAAGCCCTAGCCCAAACCCCAACCCCAACTCCTAACCCTAGCCTTAGCCCTAGCCCTATTCCTAACCCTAACCCTAGCCTTAGCCCTAGCCCTATTCCTAACCCTAACCCAAACCCTAACCCTAACACTAAACCTAACCCTAACCCTAGTCCTAGCCCTAACCCTAGCTCCTAGCCCTAACCCAAACCCAAATCCCAAACCCCAACCACAACCCCAACCCAAACCCTAACCCTAGCCCTAGCTCCTAACCCTAACTCCAAACCCTAACCCTAACACTAAACCTAACCCTAACCCTAACCCTAGCCCCAACCCTAGCCCTAACCCCAACCCTAGCTCCTAGCCCTAACCCTAGCCCTAGCCCTAACCCTAACTCCTAACCCTAACCCTAGCCCCAGCCCTAACCCCAACTATAATCCTAGCACTAACCCTACCCTAACCCTAGCACTCCACCTTAGCCCCAGCCCCAACCCTAACTCTAGCCCTAGCCTTATTCCTAACCCTACCCTAACCCTAATCCCAACCCCAACCCAAACCACAACCCCAACCCCAATTCTAGTCCTAACCCCAACCCTAACCCAAACCCTAACCCCAACCCCAACCAGAACTCCAAACCCTAACCCCAACCCCAACCTCAACCCAAACCCTAACCCTAACCCCAATCCTAACCCTAACCCTAACCCTAAGAGTGTGTTAGCAAATTAGCCGTGCCCAAACCCGCCCAATTTTGTATTTGTTTTATTTGGAAACTTGGGAGGCTAGCTTTGGCCCAATTTTTGTACTCAAATAGTTACACTAAACCGGTTTTGTTTTGGACCGTGGGTGTGGTCCAAAACAAAATTAGTTAGCACAAAATCACAAGACGGTCCCGCCCGCTTTGTGCAAGTTGTCAAACACACCCTAATACTACCCTAACATAACCCTAGGCCCAGCCCTAGACCTAACCCTAACCCTAGCCCTAACCCTAGCCCTAACCCTAGTCCTAGCCATAGCCCTAGCACAAATCGTATCCCTAGCCCTAACGCTAGCCCTAACCTCAGCCCCAGCCCTAACTCTAACCCTAACCCTAGCCCCAAAATTTCTAACCCTAACCCTATTCCCAACCCTAACCCTAACTCCTAGCTCCCAACCCTAGCCTTAGCCCCAGCCCTATTCCTAACCCTAACCCTAACCCTAGCCCCAGCCCTAACCAAAACCCAAACCCGAGCCCCAACCCTAACCCCAGCCCTAATCCAAACCCCAACCCCAACCCCAATCCAAACACCAACACTAACCCTAACCCTAACTCCAACCACAACCCCAAATCTAATGCTAATCCTAGCCCAAACTCTAGCCCATGCCCTACCCATAACCTAATTCCGAGCCCGAACCCCTGCCCTAACCTTAGCCCCAGCCCGAATTCTAGTCCTAGCCCTAACCCCTGCCCAAGCCCCAACCCAAACCCCAACCCTAACCCTATTCCCAACCCTAACACTCAACCCTAACCCTAGCTCCTAGCCCTAACCCAAACCCAAACCCTAACCCTAGCCCCAACCCTACCCCTAGCCCAAAACCTAACCCCAACCTAACCTAACCCTAACCTAACCCCAACCCTAACTCCCAACCCTAACCCTAACCCTAACTCCAAACCCCAACCCCAACCCCAACCCCAACCCTAACCCAAACCCAACCTCACCCAAACCCCAATCCCAACCCCAGCCCCAACCCCAACCCCAACCCCAACCCTAACCCCAACCCTAATCAAACCCCCAGCCCTAACCCCAACCCCAACCCAACCCAACCCCAGCCCCAGCCCCAACCCCAGCCCCAACCCTAACCCTAGCCCCAACCCCAGCTCCCAGCTCCCAGCCCCTAACCCTAACCCCATCCCCAAACCCCAACCCTAACCCTAACCCTAGCTCCAACCCCCAACCCCAGCCCCAACCCTAACCCTAATCCCAACCCCAACCCTAACCCTAACCCCAACCCCAACACCAACCCTAACCCTAACTCCTAACCCCAATCCTAACCCTAATCCCAACCCCAGCCCCAGCCCCAACCTTAGCCTTAGTCCCAACCCCAACCCTAGCCCCAGCCCCAACCCCAACCCTAACCCTAACCCTAGCCCTAGCCCTATTCCTAACCCCACTCTAACCCTAACCCCAACCCCAACCCTAACCCCAATCCTAACCCTAACTCCTAACCCTAGCCCTAACCCTAACCCCAACCCCAATCCCAACCCTAGCTCCCAACCCCAGCCTCTAACCCTAACTCCCAACCCTAACCCAAACCCCAATCCCAACCCCAACCCTAACTCCCAACCCTAACCCCAACCCCAACACCAACCCCCAACCCTAACCCCAGCTCCCAACCCTAGCCTTAGCCCTAGCCCTAACCCTAGCCCCAACCCCAGCTCCCAGCTCCCAGCTCCCAACCCCAACCCTAACCCTATTCCTAGCCCTAACCCCAACCCTAGCCCCAGCCCCAACCCCAGCCCCAACCCCAGCTCCCAGCCCCAACCCCAATCCCAACCCTAGCTCCCAACCCTAACCCCAGCCCCAGTCCCAACCCCAACCCCAGCCCTAACCCTAACCCTATTCCCAACCCCAACCCCAGCCCCAAACCAAACCCCAGCCCTAATCCCAACCCCAGCCCCAACCCCCACCCCAACCCAACCCCAACCCCAACCCAACCCTAGCACAAACCCCAATCCCAACCCCAACCAAACCCCAACCCTAACCCAAACCTCGATCCCAACCCTAACCCCAACCTAACCTAACCCAAACTCCCAACCCTAACCCCAACCCAAACCCTAACCCTAGCCCTAACCCTAGCTCCCAACCCCAACCCCAACCCCAACCCTAACCCCAACCCCAACCTCACCCAAACCCCAATCCCAACCCCAGCCCCAACCCCAACCCCAACCCCAACCCTAACCCCAACCCTAACCTCTAACCCCTAGCCCCAACCCTAACCCCAGCCCCAACCCCAGCCCCAACCCTAACCCTAGCCCCAACCCTAACTCTAGCCCTAGCCCTATTCCCAACCCTAACCCCAACCCCAACCCAACCCAACCTCACCCTAACCCTATCCTAACCCTAACCCCAACCCTAACTCTAGCCCTAGCCCTAACCCTAACTCCCAACCCCAACTCCTAACCCCAACCCTAACCCCAACCCCAACCCTAACCCTAACCCCAACCCTAACCCCAACCCTAATGCTAACCCTAGCCCTAGCCCTAACCCTAGCCTTAGTCCCAACCCTAACTCTGGCCCTAGCCCGATTCCTGACCCTAACCCTAACCCTAACCCTAACCCTAACCCCAACCCTAACCCTAACCCCAACCCCAACCCTAACCCTATCCCTAACCCGAACCCTTGCCCTAACCCTAACCCCAGCCGCAATCCTAACCCAACCCCAACCCCAGCCCTAACCCTAACCCCAACCCAAACCCAAATCCCAAACCCCAACCCCAACCCTACCCCTAACCCTAACCCCAACCCCAACCCCAACCCTAACTCCTAACCCTATCCTAACCCTAACCCTAGCTCCTAACCCTAACCCTAGCCCCAACCCTAGCTCCCAACCCCAGCCCCAGCCCTAACCCCAACCCCAACCCTAGCTCCTAGCCCTAACCCCAACCCTAGCTCCTAGCCCTAACCCTAACCCCAGCCCTAACCCTAACCCCAGCCCCAGCCCCAACCCTAACCCCAACTCCTAACCCTATCCTAACCCTAACCCTAGCCCTAGTCCCAACCCCAACTCTAGCCCTGGCCCTATTCCTAACCCTAACCCCAGCCCCAACCCAAACCCCAACCCCAGCCCTAACCCCAACCCCAGCCCCAACCCCAACCCAACCCCAACCCTAACCCAAACCCTAGCACAAACCCCAACCCTAACCCCAACCCCAACCCCAACCCTAACCCAAACCCCAACCCCAACCCTAACCCTAACCCAAACCCTAGCACAAACCCCAACCCAACCCCAACCCCAACCCTAACCCCAACCCCAACCCTCACCCAAACCCCAACCCCAACCCTAACCCTAACCCTAGCCCCAACCCTAGCCCTAACCCTAGCTCCTAGCCCCAACCCTAGCCCCAACCCTAGCCCCAGCCCTAACCCTAACTCCTAACCCCAACCCTAACCTAACCCAAACTCCCCGCCTCTAACCCTAACCCAACCCTAACCCTAACCCAAACCCCAACCCCAACCCCAACCCCAACTCCTAACCCCAACCCCAACCCTCACCCAAACCCCAACCCCAGCCCCAGCCCCAACCCAAACCCCAACCCTAACCTAACCCTAACCCTAATCCCAACCCTAGCCCCAACCCTAACCCCAGCCCCAACCCCAGCCCTAGCTCCCAACCCCAACCCCAACCCTAACTCTAGCCCTAGCCCTATTCCTAACCCTAACCCTAACCCCATCCCCAAACCCAACCTCACCCTAACCCTAACTCCCAACCCCAACTCCTAACCCTAACCCAAACCCTAACCCCAGCCCTAACCCTAACTCCCAACCCTAACCCCAACTCCTAACCCCAACCCTAACCCCAACCCCAACCCTAACCCTAATCCCAACCCCAGCCCCAGCCCCAACCTTAGCCTTAGTCCCAACTCCCCAACCCTAACTCTAGCCCTAGCCCTAACCCTAACCCTAACTCCTAACCCTAACCCTAACCCTAACCCTATCCCTCAGCCTCTAACCCTAACTCCCAACCCCAACCCCAACCCTAACCCTAGCCCTAACCCCAACCCCAGCCCCAACCCCAACCCAAACCCAAGCCCAAACCCTAACCCTAACTCCTAACCCTAACCCCAACCCCAACCAGAACTCCAAACCCCAACCCAAACCCCAACCCTAGCCCTAACCCTAACCCCAACCCCAACACCAACCCCCAACCCTAATGCTAACCCCTAGCCCTAACCCTAGCCACATCCTTAACCCTAGCCCCAACCCCAGCTCCCAGCTCCCAGCTCCCAACCCTAACCCTAGCCCCAACCCTAACTCTAGCCCTAGCCCTATTCCCAACCCTAACCCCAACCCCAATCCCAACCCTAGCCCTAGCCCTATTCCTAACCCCAACCCCAACCCTAGCCCCAACCCTAACCCAAACCCTAACCCCAGCCCCAACCCTAACTCCCAACCCCAACCCCAACACCAACCCTAACCCTAACTCCCAACCCCAATCCCAACCCTAACCCTAACCCCAGCCCCAGCCCCAACCCCAGCCCTAGCCCCAACCCCAACCCCAGCCCTAGCCCTATTCCTAACCCCAACCCCAGCCCCAACCCCAGCCCCAGCCCTAACCCTAGCTCCCAACCCCCGCCTTAGTCCCAACCCTAACCCTAGCCCCAACCCTAACTCCTAACCCTATCCTAACCCTAACCCTATCCCCAACCCTAACTCCTAACCCCAACCCTAACTCTAGCCCTAGCCCTATTCCTAACCCTAACCCTAACCCAAATCCAACCCAAACCCAAATCCCAAACCCAACCCTAACCCCAGCTCCCAGCCCTAACCCTAACTCCTAACCCCAACCCAAACCCAAATCCCAAATCCAACCCCCAACCCTAACCCCAACCCAAACCCCAACCCCAACCCCAACCCTAACCCTAGCCCCAACCCTAGCCTTAACACTCTGCCCAAACCCAACCCCAGCTCCCAGCTCCCAACCCCAGCCCCAACCCTAGCTCCTAGCCCTAACCCTAACCCAACCCAACCCCAGCCTCTAACCCTAACCCCAACCCCAACCCAAACCCAACCCAACCCCAACCCTAACCCTAACCCAAATCCCAAACCCAACCCCAACCCCAACCCCAGCTCCCAGCCCCAACCCCAACTCCTAACCCCAACCCTAACCCCAACCCAACCCAACCCCAGCCCCAACCCAAACCCTAGCACAAACCCCAACCCTAACTCCCAACCCTAACCCCAACCCAAACCCTAGCACAAACCCCAATCCCAACCCTAACACTCAACCCAAACCCTAGCACAAACCCCAACCCCAACCCCAACCCCAACCCTAGCCCCAACCCCAACCCCAACCCTAACCCTAACTCCCAACCCCAACCCTAACCCTAACCCTAGCCCCAACCCCAGCCCTAGCCCCAACCCTAGCCCTAACCCTAACCCTAGCCCCAACCCCAACCCCAACCCTAACTCTAGCCCTAGCCCTAACCCTAACCCAAACCCAACCCTAACCCCAACCCTAACCCTAACCCTAACCCTAGCCCCAACCCAAACCCAACCCTAACCTTAACCCCAACCCAACCCTAACCCTAACCCCAACCCCAGCCCTAACCCTAGCCACATCCTTAACCCTAGCCCCAACCCTAACCCCAGCCCCAACCCTAACCCCAACCCAAACCAAACCCCAACCCTAACCCCAACTCCTAACCCCAACCCTAACCCTAACGCCAACCCCTAGCTCCTAGCCCTAACCCTATCCCTAGCCTTAACCCTTGCCCAAACCCCAACCCTAGCCCTAGCCCTAACCCCAGCCATAATCCTAGCACTAACCCTACCCCAACCCCTAGCCCTGACCCTAGCCCCAGCCCAACCCTAACTCTAGCCCTAGCCCTATTCCTAACCCCAGCCCTAACCCTAACCCCAACCCAAACCACAACCCCAACCCCAGCCCTAGTCCTAACCCCAACCGTAACCCAAACCCTAACCCCAACCCCAACCGTAACCCAAACCCTAACCCCAAGTCCTAATAAAATGCAGGAAAGAAAGAGGTGCATAGGGGATACATTATTCATCATAAGGTATTGTCTTTATAAATACTAGTTTTCTACTCGTGCAAAGCACCTGTAGTATTAAATAATTAGTCCTCAAATTTTAGAATAATATATTTTATGATTATATATGTTAGTTGACCTTAATCATTTAATTCAGATCTATCTTTTAATGAAAACTACATTATTTTCTCATTCTCGTATCTATGTACATGGTAAATATAAGCAATAAACACAAACACGCAAGACACACATATATATAATAATTTAATAATAGTTCCTTACAATTACTACATCTTAAAATATTTGAAAGCAACATAATAATTAACATTCAAAATATAATGTACAAAAATCAAACATCAATAAGAATTTTTTCTTCTACCTTACACCTTGAATAGAATCATACCTAAAAGTATTTGAAAGCAACATAATAAATGCATGCTCAAATATAATGTACGTAAATCTCAATAAAAATTTTTTCTCAACAAATATTACAATTTGAATTGAGGCAATTAGTTTAGAAACATCAAAGAATGCTACATAACTAATAACAACATTCACTCATACAAATAAAATCTGAGCATTTAAAATAATAGTGTTCATTGGTGTGATTATGATAAATCTTCGAGCTTTTGATCTTCTATCAAATCTTGAAAGTGTCCACCTACAATCGAGAGCAATATTTATTAGTATTTGTGAGTTAAAGAAGATCACATCTCAATTTAAACGATTAACCTAAAAGGAAAAAATAGAACATAATGTTCATTTAAACCAAGCAAGGTAATGAAATTCATAAATGAAAAAATTGAACTTGCTTCATGATTGAATAATCTGAAACATATTTAGTCTCTTGGCTCAAAGACAATATGTGACCATTAGAGGCTCGACAAAAATGATACCATCATTTCAAATTATACAAAGCTAATAAACATCATCAACGCTTCATGTATAATCACCTATTTATTCAACTTATAATCAATCAACTCATTACTAAATGCATTTTCAGCTTTAATTATCCCAACCTTCTTCTTGAAGATGCTATCTACTTGGTGGATTTTGTGAACCAATTTCCATGAAAAGTCTAGAATGATACATGTTCAATTGGCGTATACAATACATTAGAGATGCATGGTGGCAAAAAAAGGGGAAAAAACATCCAAGGAGCAAAAAAAAATCTTTGTCAAGCAGATTGGTCATAACAACTCTACAGAGATTAGGATAAGCAGCATTCTCCATTTTTAACTCAAATAACGCTATAGTATTAAATAATACTGGATCCGAGCATTTCCATCTTACTACAATACACAATATGTTAACTTACAGCTTGAAATGTAAAGTCAATGTGTGACACTAAACTTAAATTGTAGCTAGAAGAAGAGAAATCGAAATCAATTTGCTCACTTTAAGACGTCACATCTCACGGAACCAAGTTAAAAAAAATAGGAATAACATGTGATCTCATTTTTATGCCTCTGAGTTATTTATTCACCTTACACACTCTTGGTAGCATTTTCTTTCAACTCAGGCACGTCCATGGCTCCAGAAATACATTCATAGCTCTAGAAGGACCTCACTTTAGAGAGCTGTTGGTTCATATTATAGCGTGAACATTTTATTGTTAACAAAATAAATTAGAACAATAAGTATAAAAAATTTAGTGAATGTATGTATGCTTTCGTGATGTGTTCTGATAGTGATCTTCAACATGTGCTTAATGTCTATGATGAGTATTGAGAAGATGAAGTACATAGGCATAGATCTTAATCGATCCGAAATGGATGTTCTATTCATTTACTTTATATGATTATCTAATGTGTTCTGATAGTGATCTTCAACATGTGCTTAATGTCTATGATGAGTATTGAGAAGATGAAGTACATAGGCATAGATCTTAATCGATCCGAAATGGATGTTCTATTCATTTACTTTATATGATTATCTAATGTGTTCTGATAGTGATCTTCAACATGTGCTTAATGTCTATGATGAGTATTGAGAAGATGAAGTACATAGGCATAGATCTTAATCGATCCGAAATGGATGTTCTATTCATTTACTTTATATGATTATCTAATGTGTTCTGATAGTGATCTTCAACATGTGCTTAATGTCTATGATGAGTATTGAGAAGATGAAGTACATAGGCATAGATCTTAATCGATCCGAAATGGATGTTCTATTCATTTACTTTATATGATTATCTAATGTGTTCTGATAGTGATCTTCAACATGTGCTTAATGTCTATGATGAGTATTGAGAAGATGAAGTACATAGGCATAGATCTTAATCGATCCGAAATGGATGTTCTATTCATTTACTTTATATGATTATCTAATGTGTTCTGATAGTGATCTTCAACATGTGCTTAATGTCTATGATGAGTATTGAGAAGATGAAGTACATAGGCATAGATCTTAATCGATCCGAAATGGATGTTCTATTCATTTACTTTATATGATTATCTAATGTGTTCTGATAGTGATCTTCAACATGTGCTTAATGTCTATGATGAGTATTGAGAAGATGAAGTACATAGGCATAGATCTTAATCGATCCGAAATGGATGTTCTATTCATTTACTTTATATGATTATCTAAGAACTTTAGTTTAATAAATCTTTAGAATTAATAAAAAATATTTATGGTCATCTATTTATAATTTTCTACTCGAGAATCTTTAAGCATCCTTCAACATAGAATTTAGTGGATTCTCGCTACTATTTCAAGCTTTAGTCATCCTCAATAGCATTATTAGAATCATGTAAATTATCCAACTCATTTGTCACCATATCAATTTAGACCCACTTCGCCATTTTCAAAATCATTTGAAAACGTGAAGATAGCCCTAAGAAGGGAAAGAATGAGTACCTTTGAAAGGATCTCAAGGAGGAAGTTGTTAAAGGTGCTTAAAGGTTAAAGGCTCCACAACAACTCGAGAATTGTGTTGGGAGTGAGATAAAGGTGGTGACTCTCCACACCATGGGCTGTGATGTAGGCATTGACTCGTAGCATTAACCAATGACCTAAACCGTGAAAAAGAAATATGATAAGGAGGATATAAAAATAATAATCTTATGCTTTCCAATGAAATAAAAAGATAGTGCCAAGAAACCAAAAATAAATTGACATTCGATACATAGAAATATGATATTTAAATAAACTATATATTTCAAGTAGCTTATTTCAGAGATACAAATCAAGTAGCTCAATTTAACAAATTATATTGAAAGATGCAGAACAATTTGATATATCCTCATGAAACATTGCATATAAATGCATACCTAGCACATCATTAAAGATGCTAAGAATTTATAAAAATTTATAGATACATTGTACCTTTCAATATTAAATTAAATAATGAATTGAGAAGTGTAGGCATCAAAATTGCTGAAGAACCTCAAATATGACTAAATTATGAGAAGATCGAAGGACAACATCGCCG
This sequence comes from Asparagus setaceus, assembly GCA_012295165.1. Taxonomy (NCBI): domain Eukaryota; kingdom Viridiplantae; phylum Streptophyta; class Magnoliopsida; order Asparagales; family Asparagaceae; genus Asparagus; species Asparagus setaceus. The sequence goes on along the minus strand of CM022705.1, from coordinate 22,160 downwards.
AAATCTCAAGAAGTCAACACATAAGAAGATTGTGTCTCGCCAAATGCGCAGACACCCGTAATACTTAAACGGGCTCTTGAAGGGTCTAAATCAATGCCGATGGGGCCCACTTGACTTTATCAACTAAGAGAGACGCTCGATATTTTAATGGGCGGTTACCGCTGAAAATACGCCCGCGTTTTTCGTGCCTTAAAAGCGCGAAACCGTTCCTGGCGGTGAGGGCGACAACTTGCCTGTGATCCCGGTGACCATCTCGCCTTGGCGAAGCCCGTATGCTACCTCGCCCGGTGGCGAAGCGGCATATGCCAGGCGGCTGTTGCCGCTATGCTTGCAAATGTGGAGCACTTATGACTTGTTTCTTCAGAGGGCACGCTTCCCAAGGACTATAAAGACCCCCTACATCCACTTCAAGGGATCGGCATTTGGCAATCGAGATCAAACAAAAATCGAGCTTTTGTAAGGAGAGAGAGAGAATCCAAGCTTCCAAAGTTCAAGAACACGGTCCAAACGGAGATTCCTCGAGATTAAGCTTTGCCTTAATTTGGGAAGAGTAGATATCTTACTTTGCTAAGATATTTACCGAAGTTCTTGTTTCCTTTAGAAGCATCAACTAAACCCCGCCGATTCGACGATCGCCGCATCTGGTCCACGGATTACGCCGCCCCAAGACAGAAAAGTCCCACAAAACGGGAGATCTACACTTGTAGTATCTTTTGTTCGAGTTTGTAAGAAAGTTATCTAAATTCTTTGTAACCGAAAATCAAAGTGTAATTTTCTTAAGTTTTGTAATGGAAACGACAAAGAAATCAACTTTCACTCAAACACGATGCGACCGGTGGGACCAGCGGTCTCGAGCAGAAGCGTTGTGTCAGCGATATACGCGGCGATCAAGCCGACCTCATGGTCGATGGATCGATTATTTCTTCGATCAAGCCAAGTTCGAGGAATATCTCTCCTCTTCTTCATCAAAGTCCTCCTCGCCTAAGCATCGGAGGATTTCATCTCCAAAGAAGGAGGTTCGCTCATTGAGGCGCAATGAATCTCAAACAGAGGCGATTTCCCCGACAACAACACCCCGGGCGGATCTCAAAGCCGGAGCTCGCCAAGTTGACTCTTTCGTAAGAAGGAGTCATTCAACAAGATCTCAACCGCTTTGACGAAGAGGGCTCGCCAAAGACAATACAAAAGATGGCCCGACAACTTGCTAAGGCCATGGAATCACCGCACGGAGTTCATTACAATACTTAACTCACGCGGATCGAGGCGCCAAGAATCTATGATGCCTCAACTTCAAACCTCAACACTCCTCCCAAGGAAGAATGGGTTCTCGCCAAAAGGACCCGATTGACAAAAGGGCCCCAAAAGCGTCGTGCACGCATTGCTGCCTCTGCGTGCCGTTAAAGGCACAAGAGTCAAAATCAACTGTGGAATCGACTCCAAAATCACAAAATTTGGGTTCCAAAGTCGACGCCAAAATCGCTCAGAGGTTGCCTCGCCGCTAGTCTTCACTAGAGGCGTTCGGTATCGCGCCCGGAGCGACCTAAAACGCCTTGCCGGTGGCGGTATACTTAATCTCGCGCCCGGCGAGCGGTGTAATACCCTGCGTCAGCAATGGCGGTGCTTCATGCCTTAGCGAAAATGCACTTTTCCTCCTCTTCCGCCCACTTCTTCTCGCAATATACCAACGACGTAATCCTTCAACTTCGTGTTCACCGCCTTGGTCCAAAGTCGGACGCTTTGAATCATTCAACCCGCACACAACAATGTCCCGAAAGCAACCGACTTCGCAAGCCTCAAGAGTTCTTATCGCGATCTCGCTTGAGCATCCCTAAGGGGGTCCACGAGGTCATTGAGGAAACAAAGTGACTCGCAAAGTCACAAAAATGATCAAACCCCGGTAATTCATGCCAAGCAACTTCGATGATGAAGCCAAGCGACGGAAGTTGTCTCCCGTGTCAAATGGCCGACGCCCCAAAAGAAAACGGTCCTCCGCTAAGGGCAACGCTATACTTGGGGTGACAAACCATATCAACTATGCCATCAGCCGAGGTGGCAACACAAGAAAGAGAACGATTGATGAAATAAATTGTTCTTGTTCGTGCACAATTAATCAAGACGCATCGCCGATGTGCCCGTTCAATCAAATGCTCAACCACAAAGAGCTTCAAGATTCGAGGCTTTCCCCGCCAAGAACGGAAGACTCAAGTCAAGTCAAGACGACTCAAGAAAGAGAAAATCTACCATCGCGCCGGTGAACGATTAATGGCTTTACTCGTCAGCAGGCGGTGCTTCATGCCTTAGCGAAAATGCACTTTTCCTCCTCTTCCGCCCACTTCTTCGCAATATACCAACGACGTAATCCTTCAACTTCGTGTTCACCGCCTTGGTCCAAAGTCGGACGCTTTGAATCATTCAACCCGCACACAACAATGTCCCGAAAGCAACCGACTTCGCAAGCCTCAAGAGTTCTTATCGCGATCTCGCTTGAGCATCCCTAAGGGGGTCCACGAGGTCATTGAGGAAACAAAGTGACTCGCAAAGTCACAAAAAATGATCAAACCCTGGTAATTCATGCCGAAGCAACTTCAGATGATGAAGCCAAGCGACGGAAGTTGTCTCCCAGGTCAAATGGCCGACGTCCCCAAAAGAAAACGTGTCCTCCAGTTAAGGGCAACGTTATACTTGGGGGTGACAAACCATATCAACTATGCCATCAGGCTGGAGGTGGCAACACAAGAAAGAGAACGATTGATGAAATAAATTGTTCTTGTTCGTGCACAATTAATCAAGACGCATCGCCGATGTGCCCGTTCCGAATCAAATGCTCAACCACAAAGAGCTTCAGTATTCGAGAGGCTTTCCCTGCCAGTAACGGAAGACTCGAAGTCGAAGTCAAGACGACCCCGAAGAAAGAGAAAATCTACCATCCGAACCGACGAACTTCCTGAAGTTACTATTAACATGGTAAACGAAGGGAAAGCCCGATCGTTATTATGAATATAAAAGGGGTCTGGGCTATGTTTCTTCATCCTCTGACGAATGCTGTTGGCAAATTGATGATCATGACAAAGCCGATTCTTCACCGATTCGGATTTTAGTCTTGGTGAAGTGTTCAAGGGCTAATGTCCAATATGACCACAATAAGTCCCGCATACCAAGAAGATGATTATTTACCGTAATGGGAAGACCCTTGACTTTCCATCCAATGTTCGCCGAGATAGGTTTGAACAAAGAGAACCGCCACCAAGATGCAGCTTGTTCAAGCTAATATGGGTGATGAAGATAATCCCAAACCCATATTCGTGGAGTGGTAGTCTTCCTCCGTAAGAAAAAGAGGAATTGATTTCTCTTATTCGGGAATATATTGATGTATTCACCGAATTATGAAGACATGCCCGGCTTGATCCGTATAGCAGCAGCATCGACTTAATATCGCCGTAATCTAAACCTCGTGGAAACAACAACAAATAAGATTTCGCCCGCAAATTATGGAAGCGATCGAATGGGTTAAGAAGCTCATAAAATCGGCTTTATCGTGGAAGAGCAACATCCGATTGGGTCGCAAATATTGTTCCCGCTCTAAAAAAATGGGACAATTAGAGTTTGCATCGATTTCGAGATCTAAACTTGGCATGCCCTAAAGATGACTTTCCACTCCCCATCACGCACGCCATCATAGATAATAATGCGGTGGGTTTGAAAGAATGTCATTTATGGACGGATTCTCCGATATAATCAAATCAAGATGCATCCCGACGATGAGAAACATACTCATTTCGACGCCTCTAAGATCTTTTGTTATACCGCTATGCCCTTTGGTCCAAGAACGCAGGAGCTACTTATCAACCGCAATGACAAATATTTTGAAGATCATCTAAGAAAGACCGCCGAATGTTATGTTGACGATTTAGTAGTGAAAAGCCGATAAGCGATCATATTAAAGATCTCGTGACGGTATTTGAACTTATGCGGGTCATCAATTGAAGATGAATCCAACTAAGTCATTCCCGAATGGCCGCTGGTAAATTCCTTGGTTTTGTCGCCACGCCAAAGGGAATTCATATTGATCCGCATAAGGTGAAGGCGATACGAGTTACAACCCCAAGAATCTCAAAGAACTCGAGGGTTGTAAGGGAGATTGGCTTACATAAGACGGTTTATTTCAACCTTATGCAAGTGTCAACCGCTCTCCAAGCTAGCCAAGAAGGGTGTTTCATTCGCTTGGGATGATGCTTGTCGAAAGCTTTTGAAGATATTAAAATATATCTATCAAATCCTCCGTTTCGCCGCGACCAAATCGTGAAGGCCGCTTGATTTATGTCGAGCGACCAACCATTCATTAAGTGCTTTATTAGCACAAGATGATGATAACGGTCACGAACAAGCAAGATATTATTTAAGTCTGACAATGGTGGGCTGAATCCCGATATCCCGATATCGAAAGAGTGCCTAGCTTTGGTATTTGCACTCCGTAAAATGCGCCATTACCGTTGGACAGACGATACATGTCATCTCGTGATGTTAACCCAATTCGAGTATTTATGACACAACCAGCCTTCTTTGAATTGGCGACAGCTTAGATGGGCATTACCTTTCGCGAATACGACATCCACTTCAAACAGCCAAGTCGGTGAAGGGACAAGCGATTTGTGATCTTCTAGCCACACTCGCCACGATAAAGCTATACTTTATGAAGATTTACCCGACGAAACCTATGAGGTCAATCACACTTCATGAATATGTGTGGCAATTATACTCGACGGAAGCCCCGCGAACCAATGTGGCGAAGTGCTCCCGGATGTTCTAAGATTTCCGGAGTCGGAGTTGTCTTAGTTTCCTGAGAAACACGGATGCCTCGAGCTTATTCACCGACCGAACCGCGTTTCTAATAATGTGGCCGAAAGTACAATGCATTACTTATTGACTCCGCTTTATGAAGAGCCGGGGTCAATATCTCAAGCTGCTCGGGATTCTCAACTCATAGTTAAGCAAATTCGTGGAGACTATGAAGTTAGAACCGGATTTGATCCCATATCATGAAGCGCAATAGAGATGGCGTAATCATTCAAAAGTTTCTTCATCGAATATATACCACGGCTTCGTAACGCTTTATGCCGATGCATTAGCAAAGATCGGTCGCTTCATTGGCGCAACCCCTCAAACGTAACAATTGCCACCGTGAGGACACACCAACTTTTCATACCGTAATATATTTTGATGTCAAGGAAACACATGCTACTTCAACAGACTCAACTTCGAGATTGGCTTTCCTATTATAGATTATGTCTTACACGGTATTTTACCTAAGATATAAAAGAAAGGGAATCTATCCGAAGAAGAGCACCGAGATTCTACTACAACGCAACATCTCAACACTTTATCGCCGCATATGATGGATTGTTATCCATGTCTTTCACCAAGGAAGCGAAGAGGCACTTAAAGAAGCACATGACTCAAGACTGCGTATGCGATCAACCCGGTCCTAAGCCGAGATAGACTAAGAAGGTTAGGCTATTATTGGCCAACCATGATTAGAGATGCAATTGAATATGCGAGACGATGTCATGCGGTCAAATACATGCAAATTACATGCATCGCCCACCGTAAGATCCGCACCGCCGCCTACTTCGTCGTTTGAAACATGGGGAATGGATGGTAGGACCCATATTCCCCGCCAAAAGGTGATCGCTTTATTTTGGCAATTACCGACTACTTCTCTAAATGGGTCAAGCAATTCCACTCAAAGAAGTCAAACGAGTAATCGCCATCAATTCATTAAACACCATATTATCTATCGATATGGTGTTCCGAGACTAATTGTGCATGACAATGGTCCTCGCCATCAAGAACGCTTCGCCGATTCTCAAGAAGTTCGTAATACAAGACATTTCGCCCACGCCTTATAATCCCACCGCGAAATGGTTTAGCCGAAGCCTTTAATAAAACTATCATCAAAATCTTAGCAAAGCTAGTCAAACCAATAAACGCGATTGGGATGATAAGCTTGGTGAAGCTCTTGGGCATATCGCACTACGCTCAACATCGACGTGATTCACACCATATTCCTTAGTATACGGATGTGAAGTCGCTTTTGCCTCGAGATACAAATTCGGCCACTCGTAGCCTTTGGCGATAGGGATGACAAGCGACGAGCAACATCAAAAGCGCCTTGAAGAGCTTGAGGTGTTAGACGAGAAACGCTTGGGAGCTCAACAACATTGAGTTATACCAAGCCGTAATTTCCAAAGCCTTTAACAAGAAAGTCCCATCGGAGTTTCAAGGAAGGAGATTTGGTACTCGCCGTCCTAATCGATGATTCTCAATTCCAAGAAGAAAGGCAAATTCCAAATTAAATGGGAAGGACCCTTTATAATTGATAATGGCCTACTCAAATGGAGCATATCGCTTGGTCACTCAAGATGGTGATAAGTTAATGATGCCAATTAACTAAAATTCTCAAGATATATTATCCCTAATATATTCAGATAACCGCTGCAAGATTGAATGATTTGACTTGTGAACAAATACATTCATTAAGCTCTCATTCGGCCGAAAATCTTAAATGATTGAAGCCACCGATAATATTAACACCTATTATTAATTTCTTTCATGGAACAGGTTCGCTACCCCAAGAGAAGACACAACGGTTCGCTGCCCCAAGAGAAGACACAACGGTTCGCTGCCCCAAGAGAAGACACAACAGTGGTTCGCTTCCCCAAGAGAAGACACAACGGGTTCGCTACCAAGAGAAGACACAACGGGTTCGCTACCAAGAGAAGACACAACGGTTCGCTGCCCCAAGAGAAGACACAACGGTTCGCTGCCCCAAGAGAAGACACAACGGGTTCGCTACCAAGAGAAAACACAATGGGTTCGCTACCCAAGAGAAGACACAACGGGTTCGCTACCCCAAGAGAAGACACAATTCCAAAAGTTTATTACATAGCCGATTATATTAAATCTACGCCTATTTATGTAGTAGGTGTTATTCTCGCCCTTAAATCGAATAAGTCACGCCTAACACACGCCGCCGGGTAGTCAATTCCCGTGATAATTGATAAAGCCTACGTATTCAATATCGTAGTACAAAGTCTGAGAGAATTTATTCTTTTAGCACAACGTTATATGTAGAACGGACTTAGATAATCTACATGCTAGCCCAACTCAAACGGTAGTTGGTAAAGGCATATCAAACTGCTGATGGTCGAGGGTTTGCCAAAAATCCTATTGAAATTATGTTTATTTGTTCAAAACAGAATAGATGAAAACATGATAAAAGAAATTTTATTTCATGTAAAAGTGAATTACAAAGTGTTGGCAAAAGCTAACAAAAGTGTTCTATGAAGATATTTGACGGCAACGGATCTGTTCTTCCAGCTCCGAAAGCTCAGTCTGGTATTCTTGTTCCAATTCCTTCTCGAGAAGGACTCTAGAAGCATCATTAATAGTTAGAAGTTGAATGATCTTTCGATCCAGTCACAGATCTCTCATCGGATGCCTTCAATTGTTCTGCTAATTTTGAGCGAAGTCTTCTCGAAGCCGCCAAGTCGATCTTCAAAAGAGCTGAGCCTCTTCAAGATCTTCCAAAGCCTTCTTCAGCGAAAGCAATTTCAAGATCTTGCTTCATCGAACGGATCAATTCGCATTGACCTCATTCCGCTTATGCAGAGTGGCCCTTATGCTCAGATTGGCTTGCACTTGTTGTAGCTCTTCTTCGCCAGTTTTTCGCTTAACCTCTCGAGCTTGCATGATGGATTCAACCCGAAGAGATGTAAGAAGAAGCACCTTCTGACCGTAGTTTCAAGCTCTCCTAATTTTTGCTCTAATTGAGCTAAGTCTTCGTGATAGAGTCCGCTAAATCGTAAAAGCCCTCTTCCCTTATGGACGCCACACGCCGATCAAGAAGCCGCTTGAAAGAACTAAGAGAGAAGCCCTTGGTTGTGACTTTCGATAACATTCTTCAAGAGAAAGATGAACCCTTCGAGCCCGCTATCACCGCTTTCTCCGATCATCATCCCACATCAACGCTTTGATCGTGGTCATACAATAATCAAGAAGGCCAGAGAAGAAGAAATGTTAGTTTTTTAAGTCTTACATGCTTGAACTTTCATGAGAAACAAAATTGGAAGATATACCGATACGCTAGAAGATCCTCCAGAAGTGTTGTTTCTACACTCATCAATTCAAATTGGGGAACCATCGGGTTGATTCAATTTCAGGTTGATAGCCGTGGTCCCGGGTGAATAATAGGGCCTTCAATTTGAGTTGTTTGCTCCATAGTTGGTTGTTCGGCTCGGAACCACCAAACCCATTCAGTTCTGCTTGAGTAGTTGGTGGTCCGTGCTGAACAAACAGCTTCTGCAAAGGATACAATGATGGACTCAAGAGGGAGAACAAGGGGTTGAATCTCCAAATACTAAACCGCAGGAGTTTGTTCTACAAGAGTAGTAATGAGTCCTACAGTGAGAATACCATCAAGTGTCAATTATCCGCTAAAAAAAACCGACAAGACTTGGACGATAAGACACGCATCACGTAAGAGCTAGCTTCTACAAGAGATTCCTTCGAGTAGATTCCGATAGCATCTCGTAAATCGATGTGGATCAAATTCGAGAAAGAGATCATTTGAGCTAAGCTTTGTTCAAATGACCCTCAAATTCTCTTCATGTGCGGGTCTGCTGGCCTCGCTTTCCGCCGTGACATCAACAATACGCCTGGTGTTAGTATACACATATCTATATATATGAGAATCATAATAACATATATGTACATACCAAGAGCCGGTTCCGCGGGTTCGTGATTTATCAAGCTCTCCGCTCAAGTCGCTTCTCCTCAATCGCTTTTCATCACCGCAGCTACAGTATTAGTGCTTCAATTCAATGAAGGGAGAACAAAAGTAAAGTTCAAATCTCATACCAGAGTTGGCTCAGTCGGTTAACGCTATGCCATTTCTTGGAATTTTTCTAAAAGAATATGAAGCCAAGTAGCAATAAGTGGAGGAACCAATTCGCACTCTTTCATGATTCTAAGTCGCCATCCGTGATGAAATGGTCGTATTCGCAATGCACCTTCGTAAACCGGCGGGACGCCAATGTCACGTAGTGGTATCTTGAATATCCCGATCCATAGCTTCGTGTGTTGGATCATCATAAGTGAACACTTGGAGGAGAAGGTTCACCGAACCTCGCTTCTTCGATAAGAAAAAATGGAATAATTAATAATCATAGATGAAATGGTAAAGTCCGAGATGATGAATACGAAGTCATACCTTCTTCCGAAAGGAAAATCGTCTATCGCCTTTAGAGTTGGTGATTTTGGGGATTTCAGACGATGAGGCCTATGTACGACCTTCTTCAGACGCATTATTGCCCGCGATAGAAGCGGAGTATGAACGGTCGGTGATGGACGAGCCCTCTTCGAGTATAAGCTCTGGCCGCTTCTTCTTCTACCTCTTCTTCTTCCCTGTCTCGACCGCCATCCGGGGATAAGTAAGAACGACCTTCCGGGCGCAGGCCGCTTCAAAGGACGCCGGAGGAGGTGGAACACGAAGAGGGTTTGACCGGTACATCTCGCCGAACCGAGAGCGGCGAGGCGATGGCACTACAACTTCGCCCGACTGACCTCACGAACGAATGCCGCTTCTTCTTCGGCGTGGATCAGATAATCAAATTCCTCTTCTTCACTCTCTTGGGTGACCTTCTTCTTGCCTTTTGATTTCTTTGAAGGACGAGCTCGCTTGGGGAAGCACGGTTGGTGTAGGCTCTCGTTATGTTCTACTCCGGGAGCATTAGCCGCAATGAGCCATTTACGATAGAAAAGTCATCCAAGCTCTCAGCAGGAGTGGAGACCATTGGTGTACCGCTATGTTCCAATACCGTGCGCACCGTCAATAAGACCTCCATGAGTCTTCATTCCCCGATTTGGATTCCCGATGTAGATTTGATCATAGCCGAATTGACGGGAAACGGCGGCATGGGAGATAAGGCTCTATGTCGCAGGAATTCTTCACCCGAAAATCGTAACCGATGCTAATGTTCATTAGCCATCGGAAACAACCAAGATCCGTAATAGTTCGACTTCCGCTAGGCCCAAAGAAGATCTACCAAAGATGTCATCATATCGGCCCAAAAGTTCGAAACATTTAAAGAATTCCCAACTCTTGGCAATTCGAAGTTGGCTAGACGCCTGCACCATCGCCTCGCTTCCATTTACATTCTTCCAATATCTCAGAATAAGGCGCTTGATAATCTACTATGTCGGGGCCGCCATCGATCCGACGATGGAGTACGAGCCAGCCATCAAATAAGTATACGGTAGTTCTACTTTGACAGCTGGGATGTCGCTAGAAGACCCTTTGCCCTTATGTAGAAAACCGTAGACTATCCGGTCGGAGTCCACCATGAATATCCGCCACCATTGCCTAAGAAGAGAAAGGCGACGACCGTGACCACCAACGGCCGGGAAAAGCACTTCTAAAGGCGTGGCATCCAAGATTGGTGCGGACTACACATTTCTTCAACCAGATAGCCAAGTAGCCCGCCAAGAGAGTTTGTGGCTTGATCTCGCTTTTGTAGTTGCCACAAGAAAGTCTCAAACTTCGCCCCTTAGGAATTTTGCCCTCAAAGATATGGGGTAGTGAAGGATTGGGCATTGATCTTTGCAATCGCCTTGTTGATGACGTAAGGAGTGGCGGTTTTCTGCTCACTTACATCCTCGTATCCTCTAAGTTCGAATAGATATCGGCGAACTGCTTATGACTAATCTCGGAAGCCTCCTAGCCTTCACGCCCACCGCCGCTATTGCAGCCTTGATAGTGGCAAGTTAGCTCCCACGTAATTTCATAAACAGTGATCTCTTCTCTTTCATTTCCTTCAATCGCCGATTGCCGAAAATATTCTTGATATGGTGCTTCACCCATTGGAAGACCGAAACCTTCATCATTTCATGAAGTGGTAGACCCAATTCCCCATTTTTCGTCAGAAAGTGTTGCTATTCGGGTTGTAGATTTCAAAGAATGCGAGGAAATGATACGAAGCCGGGAGGAATTCCATACATGCTAGCACGGATGGGAACATATAATCCATTCTTTGAGTTCCCGACTCCATCGGCCGAGAACGTAAGTCGCCATCCGGTTCACCATCGGTCGGCAGAGAATGTACCCAACCGGCACCGATGAGATTTCTTAGGAGGCAACTCCCTTCCTATTTTGGCTAAGCGATTCTTCAAGGTGTCACTTTGACCATCGGGCTCATTATGAGGTGTGCCGCCATGACCTACAAGGCCCGTAAAGCACCAACGTAATTTTTGTCACTAGAACCTCGAACAAAGATCTTTACCAATATATCCGCAGTATGCTCCATATCCTCACCAACCTCCAAGACATATTCCTCTTAATCGATAAATTGCGCAAAGCAAGAGTGAATGATGCCGCAAATGGAGGTAAATAAAGATTAGAGCCATCACCTTCATACGCCCATGGTTCACCAACAGATAAGGCTTTTGATCCGCAATGTAATCCCCAAATAAATAGCCGGACTTCCTCATTATCTCGTGGATCCGCATTTTTGTCAAGGCCGGTGATCATTCTTCAGAAATCACGATTTATCACCATGTTCTAACGCCCAATAATTCGAGGCGATTTGGACCGAAAGCAGAGGAGCATCACCACTAGTGGCATCTCTTGAGAAGAGGAAAACACAGCCGCGGCAATCCACTTGGCTCATGAACATTGAATGCCGAGGGGAAACTCAACCGCAAAGCACACATACACTTGTAAGTGCCGGGTCAAAATTAACATAAAAATGGCTAAGTGTTGGGACACCGACCGCCACAATGGTGACAGTCAAGCCGCCGCCAACGGCGATACAATCATAATCGTTCGCAAACAACAGATACTCAACCGACTTAAGCCAGACAGCTTCAACCGCCGCCAGCCAGCAGACAGCCCCAACCGCCTCGCCAGAAGCAGACATTTCAACCGCCGCAAACACGACAATCGGCTTTGTTCGCTGATTTGACAGATGTTTTGGCTATGCAAAACACTTGTTTTAGCCCGCATCCACACAAAGGAGGACCTCGACTCTTCTCAAATGCCTCGCAAAGGAGAACAAATGAGGATTTTATACCATTCTATACAAAAATGCAAACTTTTCAACCCAAAATAAATGCATATATTGAGAAGAACTCACCCCCAAAAGACGAGGCAGTCGGTTCTTCGACATCAGAGGTTTGGGGAATGGATTTGGCCTTGGGGACACGAGATCTTTGGGAGACATGATAAAAATCGATTTTTTGGCTTGAACAAGAGAAAAGCTAGGGTTTGATGAAAACCAAAGCAAGAAGCTTGAAGAGGCCTAGGGTTTGATGAAGAGGTTTCGATCCGACGTAAAGTCGAGAAAGCTCGGTTTGATGGGGAAAATCGATCTAAATCGATGGGATCCTAAGAACCAAGAAACCCTAGATCTAAAGAGGGTTTTCGAGCAAACTTGGAAACTTGAGAGAGTAAAAGGGGATTCTTGGGTTAGTAGAAGATCAAAATAGGGTTTGGGAAGGTTTGAGAAGATTTTGAAGTACGTGAGGCTGGATATCAGATGGGGTTAAAACCCTAGGTATCGGTTTATAAAGGCCGGGCACCGCTTCACTTTCTTTGAGCGAGACACTCATGCCGCTTCGCCAAACTCTTTGAGCGAGACACTCATGCCGCTTCGCCAAATTTTCTTAAGCAAGACATCTCATGCCGCTTCGCCAAACTCTTTGAGCGAGACACTCATGCCGCTTCGCCAAATTTTCTTAAGCAAGACATCTCATGCCGCTTCGCCAAATTTTCTTAAGCAAGACATCTCATGCCGCTTCGCCAAATTTTCTTAAGCAAGACATCTCATGCCGCTTCGCCAAATTTTCTTAAGCAAGACATCTCATGCCGCTTCGCCAAATTTTCTTAAGCAAGACATCTCATGCCGCTTCGCCAAACTCCTTTAGCAAGACATTTCGATTGCCTTGCTCGCTTCAAGTGGGACAATCCTGATATTGATAATTATTCTCCGCACGGATTCAAGGCAGATATTCAAGATAAATTGGTTCCATATTACATACGTAAGCTTCCCCGAAATCGATATTCAAAACCGATGACGCTTTTCTCTCAATGACTCTCAAGGCATTCAATCGCAACCCAAGTGGTGACTTTCAAGATGAAGATGATTAGTCCAAAATCGACTTCGACATTTCAATTCATTCAAATACAAATGCAACAGCTTATTGATCCCAAAATATGGTCACGACGACGCCAGAGCCGTGGTTCGAGAAACCAAGCAAAACACGGCCTCTTCTACAAAGTTCAACGATGAACGTAAGTAAGATCTTATCCAGTATTCCGCACTTCGATAAAATACGAGGAGTCTCAAAACTTTGAGGGGTATCAGAGGCATCAAAATTGTCAAGAACCTCAAATATGACTAAATTATGAGAAGATCGAAGGACAACATCGCCGAAATCTCAAGAAGTCAACACATAAGAAGATTGTGTCTCGCCACAAAGGCGAGACATCGGTTTGTGCCTCGCCATGAGCGAGACATTTGTTCATGTCTCACCGATAGCGAGATTTTGTGTGTGTCTCGCCACGAAGCAGACATTTTGTGTGTGTCTCGCCACGAAGCAGACATTTTGATGTGTCTCGCTACTAGCGAGACACTTGTTGGTGTCTCGCCACGAAGCAGACATTTTGATGTGTCTCGCAACTAGCGAGGTACTTACTTGTGTCTCGCCAAATGCAGACACCCGTAATACTTAAACGGCTCTTGAAGGGTCTAAATCAATGCCGATGGGGCCCACTTGACTTTATCAATGAAGAGAGACGCTCAGATATTTTAATGGGCGGTTACATCGCCGAAAATACCACTAGGCGTGATTTTAGGGCATTTAATCGCGCTTTAAAAGCAAATAAACCGCTACAAAGAAATGACGGATTACATCGCCACAATGGTAGCTTCATACCGCCGCCAGCGAAGCAGGGTACCGACATCGCCACAATGAAGCTAGGCAAAGATGGTACCGAAGCCGCCGCTTAACCGCAAATGTGGAGCACTTATGACTTGTTTCTTCAGAGGGCACGCTTCCCAAGGACTATAAAGACCCCTACATCCACTTCAAGGGATCGCATTTGGCAATCGAGATCAAACAAAAATCGAGCTTTTGTAAGGAGAGAGAGAGAATCCAAGCTTCCAAAGTTCAAGAACACGGTCCAAACGGAGATTCCTCGAGATTAAGCTTTGCCTTAATTTGGGAAGAGTAGATATCTTACTTTGCTAAGATATTTATCAAGTTCTTGTTTCCTTATAAGCATCAACTAAACCCCGCCGATTCGACGATCGCCGCACGGTGGTCCACGGATTACGCTGGCCCCAAGACAGAAAAGTCCCACAAAACAGAGATCTACACTTGTAGTATCTTTTGTTCGAGTTTGTAAGAAAGTTATCTAAATTCTTTGTAACTGAAAATCAAAGTGTAATTTTCTTAAGTTTTGTAATGGAAACGACAAAGAAATCAACTTTCGACTCAAACAAGAAGTAATCTTCCGAAGTTAGTATTAGCTTCCCAAGCTCACAGAGTGTTCATGTACATATTAGCTTCCTCGCGATGTACATAAACTAATCTCGCTACTCAAGTAATAAAGTTTGATTAGCAAATAATATATTGACATGCATACAAACTCTAAAATCAAGCATGTTTAACAAAATAAGTTCAATATTGCTAATCAAACTAAGGTTGTGCAAAATGTACCACCAAAATTTAGATGGATCATATTCAATTGATAAGTTCTTCATTCTAATTGAACATTTACAAAACATTTGTTTCACGCCGTGTAAACATAGACTTACTCCTCAAACAACTCACAAACATAAGCAAGATATATAATGACCTAATAAATCAATATGGCAACAAACTCTACATCTCAATATCTACCATAAAAACTGAAGAATTCATTCATCTTTGAAATACTAATTAGAATTGAAAAAAAGATGAGCAATAAATAATATCATGTTTTAATATTAGTCCCTTAAATCTTTAATATTTTGAAACCGGTTCCTCAAATTAGTGAAATTGCTATTAGGTGTTCTTATTCCTAAATAATTTTGAAATCACCTTTGTTTTATTGATATTGATAATAATTTCCCAAATTCTCATTAGTTGTTTCAAATCATTAGTTGCTATTAGGGATACATTATTCATCATAAGGTATTGTCTTTATAAATATATCACGCTAAACACGCCATTGGTTTTGACTGAGAACTAAACCGAGGAAATAGAGATAGGTTTTCAATTATCAAAGTTGCAAAACAAATATTATTTATGATGGCTAATGAAATATTATTTATGATGGCTAATGAAAAATTACCCTTCATCACATAAATATTGAAAGAAAACAAGAAATATAATAAGGTAAATTCAGAATGGTGCATTTATATTCAGAACGCCCCACTCTCTCGCCTTCAAAAGCTAGGAATGTAATATTCAAAACTGACTTTCATGATTTATATTTAGAAAGGGGGCACCACTTTACCCAAACCTATATCTAGTGGCATGAAATAAACACTTTTACCAAAGAGATTCAATAAAAATGAATTAGGGTATTTGGAAAGGCTTATTTTTAAGCTTATAAGTTATGTTGGCTTTTAGTTGCTTTTAGCTTTTATGATAAAAATACTATAAAAATTATTTGGGTAGAATTGAAATTTGTTTGGTCAAACCAAAATTATATAAGTGATCTTATAAGCTAGTGCTTTTAAAAGCTAGGGTACACCAGATTTTGAAAATGGAACTTATAAGCTAACTTATTTATTACTTTACCAAACGGGTAGAAAAGAAAAGACTAGCTTAAAAGCTAGTTTGATCAAAAAATAAGCCTCCCCAAACACCCTAAAAAACAATGTTCCCTAAATTGATGCTGAAGTTTTCTGTCTTCGTTTCTCACTACTTCATGATACAAAGCAAAAAAATAATATTAATAGAATAAAGGAGTAAGCAGCTTGACCTTGGCCTCCTCATCCTTGATGGAGTGAAGCTGGAAGCGACCCTTTGTATCATATAACAGCCAAAAGTTTTCATTAGTTTTAGGAATCGACACAAACATCTGTAGAAACATATATACGAAATTCAGATTGTTAGACGAGTTACCTATATAATTTGGTGACAAGAATCCAAATAAAATGATTACAAGTAGACAATTCTTTTTCAAAACTCTCCAAGAATTCCATAAAGTTGCTACAAATGAAAAAACTAACCAGTTAAACGCACTCCATGAAACCGCCAGGATATTTCTCGGTTTGTCCCGACCTTCCCATCAACCATAACATGCCTTTGCATCGTATCGGCAATGACCTCACTGTAGGTGAGAGCATTCTTTAATTTGTTCCTTAGAATGAGGATCAATGGCAAACACTCCCGCCTTGTGCGACCGTGATGATGGTTTGGGGCCTATATTTGGAGATGATTATTAATTAATCAAGAAAAGAGGTTTTATCCAAAATAAAAGGAATAAAATAGGTAAAATAATAGAATGAGTATTCGTGAGTAAAATCACCGATATTGCACTTACAAAAGCACCACCAAGCTTGTTGAGCATCCAAGGTTTTGGGGCATTTAGCCATTTGACATGCTTCTTCACCCTCTAGCCCAAAAAAGGCTCAAACATAAAAAGCGAGGCAACGCCATCATATTCGAAATGATTTCATATTTGTCAATGTTCAAAGCTAACTTTCCGCCGAAATGTCATTTTGGATAAGCTGGTCCCTGAGAGAGAGTGTGTGCATGTGTATATGAATTTTAGAAACCCACCATACATAATCGAAATAAGTTCACCAAAATAGATTTTCAAAAGGAAAAATGTGATTGAATATAGACGCATTCTAGTAATGTGTGGTAAAAGGGCAATCTAGCGCTTATAACGATACAATGAATGTAGATTAAAGTTTTTATTGCTAAATTTGCTAAATTTAAGAAATAATACCAATGGACCAAATAATCTAAAAGGCCTAGAACCTAAACCTAAAAAATTGAAGAGAAACAGATAGAACAACCAATTCTAAACACATCGCCTTTAAAAACTAATTATCAAAAGACCTTGAAAGTCAAAAGTAAGATACCGTGGAGACCGCTAAAGAATATCAAGGGTTTCTATCTCAAAACATCAACTTCAACAAGCTAATATGATTTTTTACCATTTTCGATGATATAAAATTGTCTGGTCTCAACAAAGGCAGTCCAACAAACAGACATAACTGACTTCATTGATTTGGCATCAAGATTAAGCCACAACTTGAAAAACATTGTGTAATCCAGATGTTATCATACTACACCATGGATTATAAATAAAACGATTAGTGAAAAGTTGAGACAGTCCCTGCTTCATTTACAGTTTATATTCTGTAGATTCCAAAGATACGTGTCGAGATCAGACCTTGCTTGTGGCCGGCGCGTTTATCGAGATGGGACTACATTCATGACTTTTGAAGGTAGGAGAGTGGGACTGTTGCCTGAGCTTTAATCGTAATGATGGAATGAAGAAGGAAACGAATGCAGGTTTTGGGCTTTTGATATCTGATTTTTAGTAAAGTAGAAAATCAAAAGGATAACTCTGTTAAATTTATGATAGATAAATGGTATTTTGGGGTAAGAAAAGTTTTTCTAGTTCTCCCTCTTTTAAAGGGAGAATGATTTATTTTTTCTTAATTACAACTAACAATGACTGAATCATTTAAGTCTAACTATTATGGTTTCTCTCAAATTCCTTAATTTATTTATTCGCGAAAGTTTTAATTTCCATTAATTTTCACTAATACCGGATTTCCTCCTCCTCCTTCCTCCGCCTCCGGCCATCGCCGATCTCCTCCTCCTTCCTCCGCCTCCGGCCATCGCCGATCTCCTCCTCCTTCCTCCGCCTCCGGCCATCGCCGATCTCCTCCTCCTTCCTCCGCCTCCGGCCATCGCCGATCTCCTCCTCTCCTCCTCCTCCTTCCTCCGCCTCCGGCCATCGCCGATCTCCTCCTCTCCTCCTCCTCCTTCCTCCGCCTCCGGCCATCGCCGATCTCCTCCTCCTTCCTCCGCCTCCGGCCATCGCCGATCTCCTCCTCCTTCCTCCGCCTCCGGCCATCGCCGATCTCCTCCTCCTTCCTCCGCCTCCGGCCATCGCCGATCTCCTCCTCCTTCCTCCGCCTCCGGCCATCGCCGATCTCCTCCTCCTTCCTCCGCCTCCGGCCATCGCCGATCTCCTCCTCTCCTCCTCCTCCTTCCTCCGCCTCCGGCCATCGCCGATCTCCTCCTCCTTCCTCCGCCTCCGGCCATCGCCGATCTCCTCCTCCTTCCTCCGCCTCCGGCCATCGCCGATCTCCTCCTCTCCTCCTCCTCCTTCCTCCGCCTCCGGCCATCGCCGATCTCCTCCTCCTTCCTCCGCCTCCGGCCATCGCCGATCTCCTCCTCTCCTCCTCCTCCTTCCTCCGCCTCCGGCCATCGCCGATCTCCTCCTCCTTCCTCCGCCTCCGGCCATCGCCGATCTCCTCCTCCTTCCTCCGCCTCCGGCCATCGCCGATCTCCTCCTCTCCTCCTCCTCCTTCCTCCGCCTCCGGCCATCGCCGATCTCCTCCTCCTTCCTCCGCCTCCGGCCATCGCCGATCTCCTCCTCCTTCCTCCGCCTCCGGCCATCGCCGATCTCCTCCTCCTTCCTCCGCCTCCGGCCATCGCCGATCTCCTCCTCCTTCCTCCGCCTCCGGCCATCGCCGATCTCCTCCTCTCCTCCTCCTCCTTCCTCCGCCTCCGGCCATCGCCGATCTCCTCCTCCTTCCTCCGCCTCCGGCCATCGCCGATCTCCTCCTCCTTCCTCCGCCTCCGGCCATCGCCGATCTCCTCCTCTCCTCCTCCTCCTTCCTCCGCCTCCGGCCATCGCCGATCTCCTCCTCCTTCCTCCGCCTCCGGCCATCGCCGATCTCCTCCTCTCCTCCTCCTCCTCCTTCCTCCGCCTCCGGCCATCGCCGATCTCCTCCTCTCCTCCTCCTCCTTCCTCCGCCTCCGGCCATCGCCGATCTCCTCCTCTCCTCCTCCTCCTTCCTCCGCCTCCGGCCATCGCCGATCTCCTCCTCCTTCCTCCGCCTCCGGCCATCGCCGATCTCCTCCTCTCCTCCTCCTCCTCCTCCTCCTTCCTCCGCCTCCGGCCATCGCCGATCTCCTCCTCTCCTCCTCCTCCTCCTTCCTCCGCCTCCGGCCATCGCCGATCTCCTCCTCCTTCCTCCGCCTCCGGCCATCGCCGATCTCCTCCTCTCCTCCTCCTCCTTCCTCCGCCTCCGGCCATCGCCGATCTCCTCCTCTCCTCCTCCTCCTTCCTCCGCCTCCGGCCATCGCCGATCTCCTCCTCCTTCCTCCGCCTCCGGCCATCGCCGATCTCCTCCTCCTTCCTCCGCCTCCGGCCATCGCCGATCTCCTCCTCCTTCCTCCGCCTCCGGCCATCGCCGATCTCCTCCTCTCCTCCTCCTCCTTCCTCCGCCTCCGGCCATCGCCGATCTCCTCCTCTCTCCGAACCCTAACAGCCATCAACCCGGTTCGATTCACTCCGGTCCGATGCAGGGTGAACCGGGCCGGCGATTACGGGTGGGGCAGGAGCTGGTCCGGCTACAGCGACCGGCCGCCGACGGAGATGGCGCCGTTGTTTCCTGGGTGCGATTATAATCACTGGCTGATTGTTATGGATAAGCCTGGAGGTGAAGGGGCGACGAGGGATCAGATGATTGATTGTTGTGTCAAAACCCTAGCCAAGGTCCTCGGAAGGTATAACTAATCACTCTTTATGCTTGTTTTTGAGCTTTCATCACAAATTTTGCAGCTGTTGTTCTTGAATGGATGAGATCAAGCACTTGTAGTTAACTAATCACTCTTTCATCTTCCATGTACGAATCAAGGATGCATACTATTGTTCTCATGATTGGAACTTTAGTACAATTGCAGGTGTCGGTTTCTCCTCCGATGGCCAGTTCATGCTCTCTGGATCTTGGGACGGCGAGCTCAGGCTCTGGGATCTGAACACTGGGGTGACTACGAGGAGGTTCGTTGGCCATACCAAGGACGTGCTCTCTGTTGCTTTCTCCGTTGATAATCGCCAGATCGTTTCAGTGTCTAGGGATCGTGCCATCAAGCTTGGGAACACTCTAGGTAATATTTTTGGTTTTTCAAAGGTGAAATTTAGTTACCTATGTGTAATGTTTTTTTTAGTTCCTATTTGAAAGGACATTACTAAAATTCTTTACTTATTCTTTACTGTAGGGTGAATTTCTTTTTGAGTAAAAGGGGCTAATCATATATCATTACTTGATCGACTTTGACAAAGTCTTGTTCAACATGCTAAATTTATTGATATTAGTTGATATACTATTTCATGGTAATTGTAGTTTGAGATGGTATTCAGTTTGTCCTTTTAAATAATGTTTCAGAACTTTTAGTATTTTTAGTTAGAAACTGCGAAATATTTTTTATACCTTACCACCAATTCTGAACTACTAAACTTTTGAGCATGTAATGTCTTCTAATGAAAGGATTTGATAAAAAGCTAAATCTATTTTCATAAATGAGTTGTTATAAATTAGGACTCATGAGTTACCTCAAACTGTTGAGCTGGAATTCATAATATACCACCAGGAAACTATCTATGTTTGCTTTGCTTATTTAACTAGAAACAGGTTATGTTATATATCATTTCGTGGAGTAGCTTTAGTATTGCCGTTTATCATTAATTTGAATACAAATGTAATACTAAAAAGTAGTAAAATTAGCATTAGTCATACTCATAATTATTAATCTTTACCATTTGGATCATTTTTTTTTAAGGAACACCCATCGTTCTGGTGGACTAGTGGCCATTATATTTGCACCTTATATTTGAGTATGATATTTTGCAGGCATTGGCTCATGACTCGTACTATTACTCAACATCCGACATCAATGGATTTGCAGTTGATGAGCTGATTGGATTATGATGGTTTGATACGCGAAGTAGAGGATGACGAACTTAATCCCCCGGGTAAGTCATAACCTTCACTATTATTGCTTTGGGACTAGTTTTGCATTAGGTTAAAAATAAAAAAAGTTTATTTTTGCTAGCCAAAATAAGTAAGAACAAAACAACTTCACATTTGTTTTTTTTACCTTAATAAAAAAGGTTTAGAAACATTTGCTTAAGTCATCAATTGATAGTTGTTCTTTTATAATGTTGCATTTTCATATAGTTAGTAGGGATCACCAAAGTGATTTGAACCCAGTGTTTGTGCATTCATTTAAAACGTTTTAAGGGCAAAATCTCTTAAACAAGATAAGGTGAGGGATTTGATCACCCTTTCCTTAGCCCAAAAAATCACTTAATCCCTCATCTTGCATAACCTAAGCCTTAAAATCCATTAGACCTTAATCATAAGCATTGAAGCTCAATAGGAACGTGAGATCTAAGGAAGGTCAAGCTGCACTTACTCGGTTGATTTTGTTGGTGTCTAAGGATAGAGGTCCATGGAGACATACTCTTACCTGGCCAACTCGTCAATTGATATGGTGCATGGTTAGGGAGTTGTCTAGTGAGTCTAGTGCATGGTAAGGAAGGTCAAGCTCCACTTACTCGGTTGATTTTGTTGGTGTCTAAGGATAGAGGTCCATGGAGACATACTCTTACCTGGCCAACTCGTCAATTGATATGGTGCATGGTTAGGGAGTTGTCTAGTGTGTCTAGTGCATGGTAGTGAGTCTAGTGATTGACGCTAGCCCATAGAGGTCTAGGATTTGATTGAAGTGGTTGCTCATTTGCTTTGTGATTGCTTGATGATCTTTATCTAATTTTACCAGATATGATATCTATTTAGCTCAGGTTGATGGCAACTCTATCACACATTTTAATAGATTGGGGTTGGGAGTTGGGGTTGGGGTTGGGAGTTAAAATTAAAATAAAATTAAAATTAAGAATTAAAATTAAAATTAAAATTAAAATTAAAAGAATTAAAATTAAAATTAAAATTAAAATAAAATTAAAATTAAAATTAAAATTAAAATTAAAATTAAAATTAAAAATTAAAATTAAAATTAAAATTAAAAGAATTAAAATTAAAATTAAAATTAAAGAATTAAAATTAAAATTAAAATTA
>CM022704.1:84095005-84132103 GCA_012295165.1 Asparagus setaceus | reverse complement strand
CATGGCGGCGCCGGTTTGTCGAATGGATCGCCGGTTGTCAACCCACCGCGACGAAGTCTTGCTCGCACCGATAGCGCTTTTATTGCCTACAGCGAGACATCCGGATGTTCCTCCTCCGCGAAAATAGAAAGCTCCGTGCTAGGAACAAATTTCTCATACGGCAGCTCACCAAATGGTAGACCCGACATCGCGATACATCTCCGAGAGCAAAACCTAACTCCCCAACAGTGTGAAAAAGTGCAAGTATCGGATTATACTTCTCCGTGATGGTAAAGAAACCGTAGGAGTTCGATGACACCGATACGCTGCGGCCCTCATCGAATCTCTAGCCCTGATAAAGTGAGTGGCGCTCAGCTCATTTATAACTAAGTCTACCATACGTAACCCACCATCCATCATCGAGAATACACCCATCCAGGGTCCTAAATTTATGCAAGAAATTCACCTTGAGAAAGAATGAATCGGTGAATAAAAGTATTGGCCGGAGTGGCCTCTCCCCGATTGGGACCTATCCCCGTGAAACTCTCCCCGCCTTAAGCCCTTCACCTTATAGTCACTCCCCAAAGGACTAATCACCGGCGAAGTTAAAACCCCAACAGACACCCTGCCCCTTTCCTCGACTAAATCCTAGTCCAAACGCCTGTAGCAGGAGACGCTTTGAAAATAAGAAAGCGGATGCATCCGCTTCATGCCGAAGGAAGAGGAAGCGATCGTTAGCTTGATGTAGCATCTTGATTCCTCGTACCCATGTTATCATCCGCCGACACGATCTCCAAAAAATGCGGCTTCGACCGATCGGGCCTTCCGGGCCACAAAATTCGCCAAGTCTCTGGCAGACTCTCGACCGATTTTCAATCCGATAGAGAGGCTCTTCTTGTCCTTGTTGGAACGGGTGCACCTCCCGCATGAGGAGTGACCCGTGATTCTCTTCGAGGACCGACGCATCCTTGATAGTCGGTTTGGTGGTGGTGACGGAGTTGGCTTCACCATCGATTCGTGATGCGCCTTTGTCTTTGAAGGCCGCCGCCGCTTTTTGCTGGATTTGTAACGCCGTATCCTTCGGCTTAAGCCGCCGGTGACGAGTGCGTGGGCATGAGGTCAGGGCACCATTAGACTTGGGCCTCCAAACCCGGCGACGCTGGTGGCTTTGCCACTTCCTTTCTAACTCACGAGCCCGCTGCACCAAAGCTCGTGCTTAAGCGAGGCGCTGCGCCTCGGATGCGCCTCGGAGTGTGGAGTTCCGCTTTGACACGGACCACTGCCTGGTTGGGCTTGATAGACCGCCGCATCACTTGAAGCCTCTAAGTTCGATCTTAGATCCGCCAGAAGGACCCCATCCATGGATTGCATGGCCTGGCAAGCTTGCGCCGCCATGCTTTGTCGCCGCCTTTGGCGAAGCTCGCTGAGAGTGCCGCATCGCCGCTGCTCTCATCTCGCACTATCCGACTTCGGCCGCGGGGATTTCACCGCGGCAATGGATTGGACTGCCGTCCCGGGCTCTACATCGGAGGCCCATCGTTCTCCTTGCAAAGACCTTCTGGAGCGGGAACCGGATCCGAGGAGGGTGAGGATAGTACCTCGAACTTCCTCCGGTCGAACTCGAACTCGACCTCTTCTTCCACCGGATAGGGATCCATGGTTATGCGACGACGCACTCCTCGACTGAGGCGTGGTTCACTGCGGTCGCCACCTTGTTCGCAGAAAAGTTGGGATGATTGTCATTGATTTGAACTTGCTTACAAACTTCACCAAACAAATTCAAAGAGAAATATCGCTTTTATTTTAAGGCTTACAATGAAAATCAAAAAGATTACAACTTTTTATCCTTTTGAACAAACGCGAGGATCTCGCGTATCTGGATCCTCGCTATGCGGGTTCTTTGCCCGTGGGGACTTATTGTGTCCGTGGACCACCGCTAATCCCGATCCGTAGAGACCCTGAACTACAGATGTAAAGGCTCGCTTTACCTAAGAAAACGAAGCTGGGGATCACACTCACGAAGGAGAGGATCACGAGCTGTGAGATCTACTAGGAGAAATCACAGTACTATCCCCAGATTAAGACGGCTAAATCTAGAGGGTATCAGAGTTCACCCAATTCTGTTACCTTTGATTGAAGATCTGACGTTGATCGACTTGTGCTTGCCGCTGCTCGTAACCGTGCCGACATTACTGTAGATCTCGCAAGAACTCTAAGTCCGGAGCCTTGAAAGATCCCAAAATCCACCGAAGCCCGCCCAAAAATCCCCAAAAATCCGACCGTCCAAGTGCTCCTCGAAGATGACACCCCTATTTATACAATGGGGGGTGTGCCGGCCACCTGGTGGTGGCTCCCACTTGGCCGAGCCACCTCGTGCCGTTTGGTGGTGGCTCGCATGGTGGCCGCAGCCACTCGGCCACTTGGCCGAGGCACCTCGCCTGCTGGGTCGAGGTGGTAAGACTTTGGCTCAGTGGTCGAATTTCCCAGCCAGCCGTTTTGTGCCAGTACGGAGCCTCCTACCACTTGGCGGGCCCTACAGCCGAAGTGGTTTCCTGGGCTTCAGTGCCGAGCCACCTTTGGCCACCTTTTTGGTCGCTGCCGCCTTTATGGCGCTCGGCCGCTTTTGCGCCGCTTTCTCCGCCGATTTTTTGGTCTTCCCGGCTTGGTTTTGCCCCGGTGATGTTGCCGTTGTGTTTGAGTCCGTCCGATCAACTCGTGAGCTCAAACAGTTCGCTTGCATCAACGGACTAAGTATGGTTGATTCGCCTCATCGACGCTTGAGTTTAATCAACTTCGGCACGCCGCTTCATTGGCTCGACGCCTTGCAACTCACTTCATGTGCTCGCCGACCGCTTCTACGCTGCTGGCGGATGCTTTGGCGACGCCGGTTTGTCGAATGGATCGCTGGTTGTCAACCCATCGCCACGAAGTTTCGCTCGCATCGATAAGCAATTTTTATGCCTACAACCCGCATGTGTGGAATCACTCAATCACAATCACTACATGTGTGTCACGGCTCACTTTATTGATGAAAATTGGGATCCGCAGAAAAGAATTTTTTCTTTCAAAAGATTTGAATATCCTCATAACTTCAAGCCGTGCAATGCAATTGCACACATCGTCGCGATTATAGTATGTGGAAACAAATATTCACTATCTTCTTTGACAATGCTTCCAAAATATCGTTGCTCGGGGAAAGTGGGATAATTGTCATTGCTTGAATTCGCGCAAACTTCTACGCCATAACGAGATTCGAAAAAGATCGCTTTTATAAGGCTTTACAATGAACAATAAAAAGATTACAACTTTACTCCTAAATAAACACGGATCCGTTTATCGAATCCTCGCTATGCGGTGTCTTTGCCCGTGTCGGGACTTTTTCCGTCTGCGGGACCGCGGATCGGATTCAAGAAAGATCTACACGGCAGGGGGTTATTTCACAAGGAAATAATGCCCAAAGTGAATGAAATCGACAAAGCGAAATCAAAGCTCTTCTCGGGATCAAAAATAAAGTTTTAATCTCGAGGGAATACGTTTAGATCCGAGATCCGATCTTTAGAACTTTTTGAGGAGATTATCCCACGAAGGAGGATAATAACCCGGGAATTATCTAAGGATGATAATAGCTCTTTAGAGTTCGCCGAGACTCGATCCTGGTCGTGAAGAAGATCGCCGCCCCGTGTTTAGATCCGGCGACAAGGCAATTCTACAGAGCCGGCTCAAAAATTTTTAGATCCTTCAAATGAACCCTCCTCTTATTTATAGCTTTGAAAGCGATAGCTGGTCGAACTGGCAAAAGGCCCACCGAGATTCTAGGTGTCTCTACCGTCGAGACGCCATGTGGCTTCTAGGAAGCTTTAAGGTGGTTTCTAGGAAATCAATAGAATACACGAGACTTATAGTCCCGTATTCTATAAGGATTACTCCTAGAAATCTTTAAGTAATTTCAAAACCAATTGAAAATTAACACATACAACACATTGGGCTAGTTATTTCATAACAAATTAGAGGCAACATTGCTCATCATATGATCACTACATTTTATTTCACTTTTATATCTTTATTATCTATTTTATTGAATAAATAAACTTGCTAATAATTAACGGTTGTTTTATGAATTTTAAGTAATAAAGGATTTATCAAATAAGAGCTAAAAGAAGCCCAAAATTCCTCTTTTTGAAGCCCATTAGAAGCCTAGAGGAAGCCGAACAAAAGCCTATGAAGAAATTGAGTCAACAAGTCCCGTAGTTAAAATTGCATACAACTAAATGATTCACTAATCGTAATCGATGAGCTAATCAATTAAGTTGTAAATGTAAACGTATCAATGGTCGATATTAATTTTTGGAGCTTAAGACTAATCCAAGAGCTTTGGTTGATTGCTCTAAGCTATAAATATGGATAGAGAGTGAATGTGATGAATATGTAAAAATTTTATAAACTTTTTTTAGACAGAGGGTTACTCTTAATTGAGTAAGCCTTTCCAAAATTGTTTATTCCAAAATTGTTTACTAATTGATAGAAAAGAATTTGATAGGCTATACTTATCTTAAATAGTTTGATAGTTTATATTTTTTTCAATTCTCGAAGTTACTATCTAGTTGTTTATTTCTTTTCATGAGTAGTAATATTGCTTGAATATGTTTTGATAGGCTATGTTTATTTTAGTAACTTGATAGTCTATGCTTAGTAATTTCAAGAAATATGAGAGTAAAAAGAGAGTAATTCTTAAATTCAAATTGAAATTAACTAGTGAATTTAATCCTACATTTTTAGTCTTCACTTGATGTCCTCCATCTCTTTATTTGTATCTTATTTTCGCTTTTTCTCCTTTTGATTTTCTTTATTGATTTTTTCTTTTTCTCTCATTCACCCCTCCTGTTTTAGCCTTTTTATTTGTGACAAACCTTCAACCCAACCAAATTTTAAAGTCTCATTCTTTTCCTATACATTTCAGTAATCTAATTAGGAATTTCTTTCTAATACACTCCTTCCCCCGAGATTGATATTTTTACACTATAACTTGATTGTTGTGCACTTACAACTTTATAATTTTATTCACATCATTACATCAATGCTAATTCATACATACTTCATTACATTAATGCTACATAATTTGATCTTCATCTAGAAGAACAACAAACAACACACCTAAACAACTATAAAAAGGACAAATACAATATGGTAATCCCTTTATCATATTTTTAAATTTCTCCTTCATTTTCATATTTTCTTCTTTCAATACTTTGTTCTCAAATGACAAATGATTCCTTTCTTCTTCAATTTGCCTAATCTTCTTCCTCATCTCATGAAACTCAACATTCAATTTTCTTCTTCTCGCTAATACGCATGTTCAACATTTTCTTTACTCTACCATCTAACTTCGCATCATACCATTTAGCAAAAATCATAGTTTTTGGATCAATTCAAAGGATTAAAAAATGACAACTAAAAAATATTCTACCTGGAGTAGATTTCTGTCCTTGATATTAGCATAGAAGCCCTCAAATTACATTTGCGCTTCACCTCAATAGGTATGCCATGAGTATAGGACGAGGAAGAAATTGAAAACTCAGACATCCTGGGCAATTGAAAAAGAATGAAAGCAAGAAAGAAGAAAACCCTAAAATGTTTAAAACAACAACCCAAATTTTCCTACAGATTTCATCTTCTATCTATACATGCCCTTAAACTCTAGGGTTTTGTTGAAATAGAAAAAGAGAAGAAAGGGACCAATTATAATCCCCTTTAATGAGTTAACCCTAGTTGTTGGTGAGTTAAATGCCAACTCACGTGCAAAGCGTGTGCTTTAAGTGAGGGGAAAATGGGAAAAATAGGTAAACTTTGAACAAGAAAACAAAGAAAGTGGTTGATTGCAACATGAACCATGTTTAAGGTGGGATCTGTAAAAAAAATTAAGATGGTTTCTATCTACTAGGCTAACTTTAAAGAGGAGATCCTCTACATTCTAAATTGTAGAGTGTGCCTACAATTGTATAGGTGGATAAATAAGATTGGTTAATACAATGAGTCTCACATTAAAAGGTTTTTATATAATTTATTAAATTAATATAATTACATGGGGTCTATAGAGTGAGAGAAGACTATTGTTGAGTTAGCATCCTCTACAATCTAGGATGTAGAGGATCCCATGACAATTTTAAAGGTGGTTTCTAGGATAAAAGCTTTAATTTTTATAGTGGTTTGGTGGACCGGTTCAATCCTCGATTAGAAGCTTTAATTTTTATAGTGGTTTGACCGATCAAATTCAATCATGATTAATTTTTATAGTGTTTGTGTCCTCCCGGAATGAGATCAAACCCTAAGGTTGTGTTTGACAAAGGGTTAACGGAGGGGTTAAAGGGGTTTAACCCTTCATTAACCCGCCAAACACTAATTTATTAATAAGAGGTTTGTTAATCCTTGATAAGCAGTTGAGACCACTTAACCCTCCAAAACCCATCCTTTTGAGGGGTTTACAAATCTACTGCTTGAGGGGTGTAACTTTTAACCTATCTCTCATCATGAGGGTAGGCTACGACATTCTCGAAAAAAATTAGGTAGAGCCATGAGAAAGCCGCATCTAATTGCGATGGTAAACTGCATTTTTTATGAAAAAAAATGTGGGACAACCGAAGAAGGGAGAGTGTGGGTGCTTTTAAATTTTAAATTTTAGATTGTGTGGTTCATAAAAGATGGAGAGAGCTATGGTTATCTTGACATTTTAATATTTTAGTTGTAATTTAAAAGACTTTAGGGAGTCAGTGAGAACAATCTTTGATGCTACTTATTTTTGATATTTCAATTCTCACTTAGTTGTGGATACTAATTTTTTTTAATATTTCAACTAACATTAGCTATTTTTTCTGTTTTTGTCTTTGCTAAATTGAAACTTATTCATCTATGGTCTCATGCTTCAAGTTGGAGATAAATATAGCTGTTGAACAATTTGCGTTGCAAGTTCATAATATACTTATTGAAAGTTTTCCTAAGACTCTTTGTATAATTTACAAATTATGAATATTTGCAATCTCTAATTTGTTGTCTTCCTGCATTTCGGAGAGGGAGTCGGAACAAAATTTGGAACTTTAATAAGGTTAAAATTGACATATTTAAAAATTTAGCATGATTAAACTACTTAACCCTTCTCTAATTGTCAAATACTAAAAAGTTAACCATTCTTCTTACTTGTCCAATCTAAACGGAATTTAATTATTTTTAGCCCACCATAATGGGCTAACTAAATTAATCCTTCTCCTTAACCCTCATTTCTTAACCCCTTGCCAAACGGTAGAAGGCTTCTGCTATAAAGAGTTAGTGGAGGGTTTAACGGGTTTAACCCTTCACTAACCAGCCAAATACTAGTTTATGGTTAAAGAATTTATTAATCCTTGATAAGCAGTTAACATCACTTAACCCGTCGTTTTGACGGGTTTACAATTCCATCAAGGTGGGCGGGGTAAGACTTGAGCCGCGTCAAGTGAGACAGCACATCGTGTAATTTAAAAGTTCAGTGGTAAGAGTTGTAAATTGAGTTGGTTTAATTTAATATTTAGTACTTCAATCACATCCGGTTGGTTACGTTAATCACATGGCAACGTAGAATATTTAATTCATTAATTGAGTTGTGACTATTTTAATATTTGGAAAAATGCCAACCCCCTAATTTTTTAATACTTTAATTTACACTTAGTTGTGACTGTTTTAATAGTTTAATTTTCAATTCTCACAGGATGCTGTCTTCTTTTAGTACATGTTCATATGTTGCTCCATTTTTCAATTGGAGATGAATATTAAGTTTACTTAAAATTGCATTACAAATCTCCGGCGGGGTACCAAGTGAAAGTTTAGACCAAAAACATTCTACTATGAATTATGAATGTGGACAATCACAAATTTATGGTGTAATTGCATTTGGACCTGGTCGGAACATATTTTTGAGCAATCAGTAGTCATTTTTGTACTCTTGATAAGATTAAATTGGTATTTTTTAATTATTAGTATTAACCACCTTAACTTTTCTTTAATTATCAAACGCAGCAAAGCTAACCTTTCATCTTAATCATCAAATCTAAATGAAATTTAAATTATTTTAATCTCTCATGATGGGTTAACTACTTTAATCCGTATACGTAACCCTCCTTTCTTAAATCATTGCTAAACGACACCTAGGAAATTAGAACTGATTAGCGTTGCTTGGTTTTCTCATGAAAGGTCAGTGACCAATCAAATAGATCAAGACTACGGTATCCATGTGACTCACGCAAGTTCCCCTATAGTTCTTATCTTCGCCAAACCGATCTAAACCACTCGTCCCCGCCCTCATCATGAAATATCTGAGCTCATTCCTAACAATTTATACCTTCATTCCTCTCCAGTTTACTCACAGTTATTATTCTTCTTCCTTCTCTCATTGATTTCCAAATGGCCGCAGAAATGGATCCAGACACCGAAATTCTCATAGACTGCTCCCCAATGTTCCGCCAATACAAAAGCGGCCTGTAATTATGCCTCGGCACCAACAGACGTCACCGTCCTCCAAAGCGCGTCTCGAACGATCGATGTCTCACCGCTTCAAAATTCACCACAAACTTATCGTCATCTACATTCACGGCTTCATCGGCTCGGTCAACCCAATCCGCATCTCACCGATCATCACCCCGCCCACGACGACGCCGGGCCGCCCTCAACTGGGCCCTATCTGGGCCCTGAGCCTGGCTTGCCCAACACGCGGACTTCTCCCGCGTGTTCGTAGTCGGCCAGAGAGCAGGCGCGAACATCGCACACCGCGTTGCAATGCTCTGCGGTTCAGAAGGGAAAGCCAAGTTTGCAGGCATTGTTTTGTGCCATCCTTATTTTTGGGGGTCAAAACCGATCGGGTCGGAGACAACTGATCCGACAGTGAGAGGCCGGGTCGAGGGGTTGTGGAGGGTGGTGAATAGGGAGGGAGTTGGGGTCGACGATCCGTGGATTAATCCAATGGCGGAGAATGCGCCGAGCTTGAATGGGTTGGGGTGTGAGAGGTTGATGGTGGCGGTGGCCGAGAAGGATGTGTTGGCGGAGAGGGGGAGGGCGTATTACGAGGCGGTGAAGAGGAACGGGTGGAGAGGGGAGGCGGAGTTGGTGGAGGCGGAGGGGGAGGATCATGAGCTTTTTTATATGAAGCCGGAGTGCGTCAAGGCTTTGGAGCTCAGGGAGAGAATGGTTGCTTTCATCAAGCGTAAATAGTCCTTGAATTCACTTGTTTCCCGAGATATATTTTCTACTTGAGACTGTACTGATTTATTCTATTTCATGAGTTCATATATATATATATATATATATATATATATATATATATATATATATATATATATATATATATAGAAAGCCTTATGAACTTAAGTCATATGAATATAGGCACCAACTTTTCTAACCACTCATCTCTTGGATCCAAAAGATAATTACTGAGATTTCAGATCACAAATCTCAGCCAGCAAGATGAAATGATAAAAGCAAGACCATTATTCATATGAACTTAGTCACTTGGCTTCTATATATATATATATATATATACCATACTCCCTTTAAAAGACGAGTTTATTATAACCGATTCTAGTATAGCAATATATGGCTCTTGGGGTATAAATAAAGCACCAAATCCACTTTCTTCTCACCAAATATTTCTCAGTGCTTCATCATCCACAAATTCTCTCTCAAAGGTTCGGTCTTGGTCTCTCTCTTTCTGTATTCAATGATGACTTTTTATCCAATTATTGCTTATAGTTTCGCATCGGTCAATAATGACTTTTTATCCAATTATTGCTTATAGTGTTGCGTATCTCGAACTATTTTGATTCGACTATTGTTTCAATCGGTAGTTGTTGTTTGAAGTTATTTTTCTTATATATTGGAGTGTTGTTTTGAGATGAAACTATAGAGAGAGAAGTACGGATTGAAGAATTGTCACCGTATAATTAATATTTTTGTTTGATTATAGAATACTAGGGATGAACTAGAATTGTTGTTAACTATTTTCTTGCAGAGTTTTTGCTTATAAACTCTGATTTTTAACCCCATTTGTTTTAAAATCCATGAAGTATTACTCATACACCTAAAATTAATTATAGAATACAAATTCAAAAGCAACCTTGGCGCTTTGTTGGTAGCTTTTCGTGTTTAAAGCTAAAATTCCTAATGACACAAAACATACAACAACGAAAAGACTAAGTTTCAAGACTACATGATTTCCAAACTCATATAGATTGCAAACTTGGGTGCAATTGATTTACAAAAGTGAAAAAGGAGAAGCAAACCTCAATTATCCATTGTCGTTCTCAATAATTTTCCTCTTATCAACAAAACAAAAGAAAAAAAGAACTCATCTTTCAGAAAAGGAATGAGTTTGACTGAACTTTATCATGTTAATAGTGAGCTTAAATTAACGATAGCCTCTCTATTATTTGTCATCCATTTAGGACCTTATCTCTGTTAATTCTCATCACCTCCAAACCAAAAAATGAAGATGTAATTTAACCGAACCAAATCCACTTTCTTTCTTCACTAAATCGATCGCCTCTCTCAAAGGTTCGATCCTGCCTCTATTTTTTATTCAATGATGACTTTTATTCAATTATTGCTTATATAGTTTTGCATCGCTCAATGATAACTTTTTATCCAATTATTGCTTATAGTGTTGTGTATCTCAACTATTTTGATTCAACTATTGTTTAAGGATTTACTTGATTATAATCTTATATTGATGTCTATGAGTAGCTACTGTTATCTTGGTATCCGATTATAAAATATTATTTACTTTGTTCATACATGCAAAATTAAGGATAAAGGTTATTTTTCTTCTTAATGCAACGATTAAATTTTGAGGTTTTGGTCAGATCGATGAAAAGCAAAGAGTCGTTTTGAATATGCTCAAGACCGAAGTTGATTTTTCTATTGTAGTCGATTTCATTACAAAACTTACTTCGCTTCACAAGTAACCTAATGTTATCATCTCTCAATATGATTCTCTCTATGAAACTTTACTTGAGATAAATGGACAAGTAACTGAATTGTGACCAAACAAACTCTTTATTAAATCTCTTTGAGTTGATACTTAATTTTAATTGTGGATATATCCTGTACTATTGCCCAATTAGGAATATAGCCATGTAGCTCTATGGTTACAGATACACCCTGGGTGAAAAAGAGCTCTAAGCATTAACAAAACCAGAGGGCACAAAGTAGTTCCATGACACTACAGGTCCTGCATGTCAGATTTACCAAAACAATCATAGTATAAAATAAGAACAAGATAGGCTACATCATCAAGCTCCCATATTTTCTGTCAGAACTAAATCAAGGCATTCCAAAACTGTGATTCATATAACATTCCATTACATGACAAACCAAACACAGCAACAAAAGGCAAGTATAGAGATTACCCACAGCATCCATCTGCACCTTCCTCCCGAACCCGGAGGTCGCCCTTCTTCTTCATTCCATGAGGCCCGCTACTTTCTAGGCCTCCCTCTCTTCTTCCTAATGGCCTTATATTCATGTTAAGCCCGTGAGGAGCTTTTCTAACTATAACCTTATTGTGATTCGATTTCTCTTTATGAACCTAAAAGTATGATTTCATATGAAACACATACTTCTATATCTAAACAAATATACAACAGGTTTCTTATCTTTCCTACATGCTCTCCTAATTTGATTAGGTGAAAGTTCACCCTAATTAACAAGAACAAACCCGACACCATGTATATCATAAACTACAAACTCAAGCTTGCAACCTTAATCCATAAGTTTCAGGTCTAATTTCAAGAAGTGAACTCAAGGACATAGTCACCATATAGTCGAAAAGAGAAAATTGTACAAATAAATGTAAAACTAGAATAACCACCGAGTAGTAGTTACATTATGAAACAACACCGAACAATACCTACGCGAGTAGTGCGGTGTCACATTCAAAATGTGCATTCTTGCCAATGTTTAGGCAGCTTGATTGAATCGACAATACACCATACAAACAGCAAAATAGGATATATAACTTTATTAAAATTGTTAAAGAAATGCATGTTGTCCGATTATTTGGTTGCTACCATCAAACTTAGTATTTAGAAAGAAGAGTTGACTAATTAATTCTAAACTCTCTTGATTTGTTTTGATATAATTTTATTTTGGTTTTTATTTTTGATACTTATTTGTTTACCGAGGATAATACCATATCAATTCCAATTATGTACTTAGGATTTATTCCATAATTACAGTATCAAGTTAGTAAAGAATGTCAACAATTTTTATATTTCAATTGTGATAATGATTATAGTTGGTTGTTTAGTATTGAATTTTCATGAAAATATATGCTACTTTGCCTAACTATCTGCATTGCTTATATGTATTTATAAATTAGAAAATCAAAAAATTCATATATAGGAAATTAACCTTTGTTCTCATTTAAACAGATAAATAATCACGTCCATATTTCCAAATTTATGTGAACATTGGAAAGACGCTCAAACGTGAAGTTAGATGAGAAGACAAAATATGAACGAGGCTAAGGAAATATAATAGCACAGAAATCCAACTCCAACCCGATATCACGATCGACGAGATGATGAAGACGCTATTTTAGAATTGCCTAAAAAAAAGTGGAGAACAATTAAAATATGAAACAAAAGAATAAAGGATAATATTTTTGAACATTTTATATCATAACTTAATTTTTTAGTAGAGTTTAATTTTTTAGTAGAGCTAGGAATTTTTATAAGGGATTTTCATGCAAAATTATTAGTACTTTTGTATGCTTATGTGATTATTTTATTACATAAAATTATATTATAGTTACCTTTAATCTTTAGTTTTTGTCTTTTTATTATTTTGAGTGTGATCTTCATGCGGTGATGTTGAGATTGTTTATATATCATGTTTATCGACTTTTTTATGATTGTCGTTGAGATTGTTTATTATAAAACATGAGCTTATAATGTCCAAATGTCGTTCAATTCTGTTTAATCTTTTTTCAATACATTTTTATGTGCTTAAAAATCCATTACATCAATTCTTTTATAAAAATTAAAGCAAATGTAATAATTCAATTTTATATTTTTAATTCAAAGTGAATCGACTTATTTATAGTAATGGATCAAATAAAAATTAAACTATTTTGATATTTAACCAGTGCATTGCACGCATATAAAACTAGTATATATATATATATATATATATATATATATATATATATATATATATATATATATATATATATATATATATACATTCATGAAAACTCGGGTAGAAATCATGCCCAGAAAATGCTTTGTTGCAGGTCAGAAGGTATATGTGATAATAAAATAGAATAAGAGTGATAAATAATTATACATCAATAACATAGCAGGTTCATATGCAAATAACTCTATTGAATTTGGACATAAGGAAGAAGGTCAGGATATTTTCTTAACAAAACTGAATTTATGGACTTATCCAAAAACTTGATGTGATGTTTTACCGCAAGTGCACGGCGTAGTTGTAGCTAGCACTGGCAAATACGAGTAGATTCCACGAGGACTTGTTGTTAACTACCAATTATTCACAAACCAATTATCCAGGCAATTCGATGTACAAATGAATTAGAATAAAATAATGAAATAAGCTAAGATAAATAAACCTTGGAAGAAATCAAATGATGAAGAAGATTTAAAGTCCCTGAGAAATATAGTATGGTTGTGCCTATATCAATTGTGGTTTGTTTGGTTGTTTCCCTCGAGAATTGTGTAGCTAATTTGGTAGACAAAATTCAAAAGAAAACCCGTAAGACTTTGAGCCTAAAAGACCACATCAATAGGTCTTACTTATTTTCTTTGTTGTGTGAAACCCCCTATAATCAAGGTCTTTAGAACTTGCCCGGGGAGGAAGAATTGATCTTTCTTGGAGGGATGACCTTAATTTCCCTTTTATTTCTTGAGTCCTATTTTGATATTGTACGAGCGAGGACGATGGAAACATTCTCTTAGTTTTGAGCTACATAGCCAAATAGCCTACCTTACATTGATATTATCTCTAGGTTTAACCCCCTTTGAGCCTTATTGCCTGTTTTTCTTTGTTAACCCGCATTACAAGCCTATTGACTGAAAAAATTAATGTATTGACCCAAGCCATGTCAATAGTGGAGCATTGTTGTTTCGATGTGGATTGTGTGGGTATAAGTGGGGTAAAGTTGGAGTAATTTCAATGGTAGTGTGCTATTCCGGCATGATCTATGAAGTGTGCTTCTCATGTACATACTTATGGCTTCGAAGTTTAAATGGTTGTATTTCCATTTTTCTTTGTTTTTGTCATTCCCCAAAAAAAAACCCTGATCGTCTTCTTCAATCTCTTCCCGGTGTGACGGCTGAATCTCCAGTCCAAAAACCCTAAAAAGACTCCTTTTTTCATGTTAGGAAGTCAAAAAACGGATCACTCAACAATACGGGTCGGCCCATAAGGAATATAGGTCGTCCAACTTCGCTCTAGCAAGAAAATAGTGGCATGGTCACAACAAATTGTCTCATAACTTCAAACTCTATTTTCTATACTTGTTTTTTGGAATTCGGAAAAACTCAAAACACGAAAGTTGTATCTCTATCTCTTAGCTTTCCGTGGCAACTTGAATCAGCTTAAAATCATATCGTATATGAAAGTTATACTTGAAATACTAACAGGGTGTCAAAACTGCCAGCTTCCACGAACCAAGCATGTTTCCCTTCTTTTTACGCTCCGATCTTGCGCTAGCTCCTCCATATTCATATCCTCATCATGTGCCACATTGAATCTCACCAAAATGCATTACCTAAAAATGCAAACAAACTAAATGCAGTAAACATGAACTAGAAATCGAAATACACGTAACATGAAGTAATTATGAACTTAAAATGCTAATTCTAGTATGAAAATGAGAGTAGATATGCGTGAAAATGTATATACAAATGTAACTCATCAAACTCCCCCATGCTTAAATCCTTGCTTGTCCCCAAGCAAAAAAATAAATCATGCAAATTAATGGAAAGATATTCACAATGGGATATCACCTTCTCAGAAAACAAATTGCGTGGCGCGATTTAGTCCAAGAGAGTCTCATAACATGTCATGCACTAGTATCCCATATATCCCATCTTTTCACAAACATCCCTCAAGCTTAGTGTAGCCAACCTGGAAGACCCTCACTTTAGTTATGTGGACACTCACACTCATTTTGCTAGAAATTTGCTAGCATTAAAATAAGTTTGTAGTAGGTGTTTCACTCAATACCCCCAGAGGTCAGAAAAATTATTACCAAGACACCAATATCCGTGAAACACTATCAATGAAGGTTACAAGTCGACGACTTTCACGACAAAAGGAGAATCGTAGTAATGTCTCCGTGACAAGGATTACAAGTTGACAATCCTAAAAAGAGATCAAGTATTGATCTTTCAGCAAAACGCCGCTCACCCTGCTTCAATTCAAAATGCTGGACTCATCCGTATTTCAATTCAAAATGCAGTACGCTACCGCTCGCCCAAACGCTGAAGCACATGGCCCGCTCAAGCCTAAAACGCGGAGCACATGGCCGCGCTCGGCTCAAAACGCCCAACCGCCCTAGTTAAAACGTGACGCGGAGGTCCATCCCCGCTCCTCGCACTAAAATGCACGCCAGGCTTTCCGAACGCGAACTTCGCTTTTGACTCATTGAAACATGAGTTGAACAGTTCCTAAACCGCTTGAGAGATTTATAAGGCGTTACACCCCACTAAACCCTATTATGGAGCAATTTAGGGGCTACACACCCTTTAATCCCTATAATGGGGTTTCTACCAAATGGGGGTGGTTGAAAAAGTTGGCCGGAGAACTAAAAAAGGAGAGAAAGAGGAGAAAAGAAAAGTCACTTTAGCAGCCTATGATCGGGTGACGATCTGACCTTCATCCGTGGTCCGACGTGAGTGAAACTTGAGGGCGCCTCAACACTCGTCGCTCCTAATTCTCGGTGAAGATTGATTTTATCGGTTGGATTTAGAGATATTAAGGTTTGACCAAAATCTGCTTCTTTTAAAGAAAGGATCAAACCTCCTCACGCATCAATTCTCCTAGAGAGTTCAACTCGACATAGCTTTTTTCAAACTTGCACAAGTTCTTTCTCGCTATTCTTGGTTAAAAGGATTACTAATCCTTTTCTAAAATTAACTATTCCAAAGAGTTATTATAACTCGACGAGTTTGAAACTTGTTTAACAAGTTCTCGCTCAACTCTATCAAAGAGTTCTTAACTCGCGAGTTATAAACTTACTCTTGAAGTTATTTTTCAACCTTGTTCCACGAGTCAAGATGGTCTGATCGTCCACTAGATACAAGATTCAAGTTCCACGCTACCGCCAAGAACCCTAAGATTAAACAAAGGGAAGGATCTCCGCCGATCTTTCTTCTTTGTAAATCTAGCAACCGATCGAGGAATTTGTAATTTTTATCTAAGTCTGTTAGAGAGAGAGATTGCATTTGAGAGATTGTATTCATTATTCTTTAAATAGAATAAATTAATTTTACATTTTCTCAATTTTTCCTCACGCGAACAAAGATGGCGATTCCTGGGGACAATCTCTTTCACCCATGAAGAGGTGGTGGCGCAACCGACGTCAAGCTCATGGGATGACTGGAAACTCGACCGTAGAGTTCGACAAGCCAAGTTCGAGGAGGCACTCTCCTCCCGATCCCTTAGCCCTAAGGCTATGAAGATCCACAAAGTCTCTAAGGAGACCAAAGTCCCTCCCACGCGATCAACCGATCAATACATACGGTAACATCGCTGCAATACCTGAGAGATGGCTAATCGACCAACCAACGCCAACTGCTTGTGAGCCAAAAACGATCCCGAAGCCGCTTTTACGTAACGCAAGCCTCGCTTATGTGTTCTGACGAAGCCTCAAAGCCAGTCAACGCAACCCTAAATGGCGCCAGCCGCAAACACGGGTCCCAACCCCGTGTTCAATTGCTCAAACCCCAACCTCGCTCAGCCAGGTTGCACCATCCCCTCGCCCCACTATAAAACGCCGATCTCAACCCCGCTCTCAATTTCAAACGCCAACCTTTGCGCTCGGCAGGGTCAGTAGCGACCCTCACGCCTATCCCAAACGCCGTCTCAACCCCCGCCCAAGCATTCAAACGCGGAACCTAGCGCTTCCTAATCTAAAACGCGGGTCCGAACTCGCGCTCAGTGCTCAAACGCCGATTTTCGCGCTCCAAGTGCCAAATCATCGCGATATCGACGCCGCCACATGCGCCAAGCCGTCGGTGTTTGACCGATTGACAAATGTCATTTGGTCCACCGAACGACGGCAGATTCTCACAGAAGGAGACTTGAGGTCAATACCTTGGAGTCACTTCTAACATGATCGGAGTAGGCGGATCAATCTCTAGCTCCAATGAGCCGAGGCAAATCGGCCCATTGAAAGAGGCTTTGAATAACTCAAGGAGTTTACCGTCATACCGGACTCAACAGGGTCATATCTCCGCCAACTATCAAAAGTTGGCGAATTGAGTTCCGATGATGAGCATTCACCATCACGTAATCTCAATCTCTAGTTTTCGTGGAGCATGTGAGCCGCCACCGATGAGAATGTCAAGATTTTGAGAAGAGGCTCAAGAGCATCGCTATGATGCAAGAAGCCTCGCGATCACAACAAGAGTCCATCGATCAACTTTGAGATATGATAAACCAACTTGTTGCGATAGGGCCTGTTCACATGTTCGCTCAACACCTCAATTCTAATCATCACTTAAGGAGGGTCGATCCTCAAAACGAAAGAAAAAGTGAATGAAGCTTGATCAAGAAGCTCATCACATAGAATCTTTATTTGAAGAAGGGAGAGAGGCCGAAAACAAGCAAAGACCTCAATCGACAAAAATGCGAGAACCGAAGCCCGCCTCAATGCCATGGCTAATAGGTGCGAGCTCCAAGATCAGGAGGTTGTCAGACCATATCCTGCAGAATGGAATATGGTTCCTTATCCTCCAAAATTTAAAATCCCGACGCTACAAGCTTTTGACTGCACGGGATCACCGAACCAACACATCTACCATTTTAGGTCAGACTGGAATGTGATTGCAAACGATGCCATAATGCTCTTGTTCATTGGCACCCTCAAGGGTTGTCTTTGAATGGTTCATGAAACCGTCCAGATGTATCCGTAAATGATGACATTTAGAGAGACTCTTCTGTCACTTTTTTGAAGATGACATGGAAATCATCGTCACTTCTCTCCTTGCCATTAAGCAAAAGAAGGGAGAGCCTATCAAAGTCTTCGTTGAACAGTTCCGAAGCATGGCTCTTCGATGCTTGGGATGTATGACACGTCGCTCGATTGACACTGCTCAAGACAATTTACAAACCAATCTCCTAGCTCGAATGGGGGTTACAAAATATCGCTCTCGAAAATAACTAGTCTCCTGTATTAAGTGTCAAGCAATTATTGCTAGGATTGAAGTCAAGAAGAGGGAGACTGACCAAGACCTCGCTATTGATGACCCTTCTAAATCGCGAGTCAAGACTTGGTTAGTATCAACCTAGGATAATTACAGACGCCGCCATTTTGTCAAAGACGCCATGTATCCCAAAGACCGAGGGTTGATTATTTATTATTTTCCGAGTAGAATGATAAATTCTAATTATTGTCAAGTTAATAAAACACTTTTGACAATGTAAGCACTTCAACGCGCAAAGAAGACTACCAAAAATCAACTTATCAACTCTCTCCAATGATGATAAGTCTACAAAGTTGCTCAATCGAACACAACTCGGCCAAAGCTAACAATGCACCTCGACAACCAACTTATCAATCCTCTCCAATAGGATGATAAGTCCACAAAGTTGCTCCAATCGCAACGCATCCTTGTCATGTTAACTCACACCTCCGACAATCAACTTATCGACTCTCTTCAATAGGATGATAAGCCCACAAAGTTGCTCACATCGCAACGCTAATCCCCACAAAGTTAAGATTAGCTCGCCTCATATTAGCAAGGCTAATCTTTTCGACAATCAACTTATCGACTCTCTTCAATAGAGCGATAAGTCCTCAAAGTTGCTCGACGCAATGTATCCTTGTCATGTTAACCAACACCTTCGATAATCAACTTATCGACTCTTCAATAGAGCGATAAGTCCTCAAGGTTGTTATTAATAACACCACAATTCACGCCACACGGTGGGGAATTTTATCCCTAATCCTAGTAGGTAAGTCAACGCCAACACACGCTACTTCGGCTTAGTCTTTTACCTATCGAAGAAGACAACGTAATTCAAATCTCGAGAATTTTATCCCAAACCTGGCAGTAGATAAGCTCGCGATCTAATACATGCAGGGTAGTCTATTCCCGTGAGAAAGACGAAGCCTCACGATTCAACATCGTGAGCATTGCCTAAAAGAGTTTTATTCTTTAGCACAACGCCACATGCAACGGATTTAGATAATCCATGCTAGCCCGATTCAAACCTGCAATCCAGAAGGCTCATCAAGTCCGCTGATAGTTGGGGTGGCCAATAACCCTAAAGTCAACGCCTAACACGCTGCCGCTAGTCTCTTGCCCGTAAAGACGCAAAGTCTACGATTCAACATCGTAGCACAACGCCACGCATCAGGTGAACCTCTAACATCAACTTATCGACACTCTTCAATAAGAGGGATAAGTCCTCAAAGTTGTTCAAATCACAACTACATCACGACAAACAACTTATCAATCCTCATTAATAGATGATAAGTCCTAAAATTTGCTTAAATCGCAATCAACTTATCAATCCTCCTCAACAGATGATAGGTCCTCAAAGTTGTCCGACAAGAACGTATCTTCATCAAGTCAACACTATACCTCTCGATGATATAATCAACTTATCAATCCTCCCACAGATAAGTTCCTCAAAATTGTTCAAATCACAACTAAACCTCATTAATCAACTCATCATTCTTTCCAATAGAATGATAGATCCACAAAGTTATTCAAATTACAACACAATCCTATCAAAATCAGACATCCTCAAGAGTTTGATAACCAACTTATCAATCCTCCTCAATAGGATGATAATCCATAAAGTTGCTCACATCGCAACACAATCTTGTCATGTTAACCCACACCTCTCGACAAATAACTTATCAATCCTCTTCAATAGGATGACGCCCCAAAGCCTTATTCAAACCACAAGCCAAAAGCCTTGTTAACACCACAAGCCCGGCCTTG
Organism: Asparagus setaceus; assembly: GCA_012295165.1. Taxonomy (NCBI): domain Eukaryota; kingdom Viridiplantae; phylum Streptophyta; class Magnoliopsida; order Asparagales; family Asparagaceae; genus Asparagus; species Asparagus setaceus. The sequence continues at coordinate 84,111,908 of CM022704.1, read as the reverse complement.
TTCAAACCACAAGCCCAAAGCCTTGTTCAAACCACAAGCCCAAAGCCTTGTTCACACCACAAGCCATATAGTTCAGAGGCAAAAATTGCTTATCAAGCACTGATCAAAACTCGCGGACGCGGGTTGACAACCGACCATCCATTCAACAAACCGACGCCGCGAAAACGATCACGCCGAAAACGCCAGAGAGCGAAGTCGACGAGCACATGAAGTAAGCTCAAGAAGACGCACGAGCCAATGAAACGGCTGCCGAAGTTGGCTAAACTCAAGCATTGACGAGACGGAATCAACCGTACTTAGTCCGCCGATGCAAACGAGCCGCTTGAGCTCGAAAGTTGATCTACCGACTCAAACCCAACGGCGACATCAACCGAGCAAAACTAAGCCCTAAGACCGAAAGAATCGACGAGAGAACCACAAACAAATGAAAAGCGACGCGAGCGCACCCTACCAATGGTTATGGTGGCTCGCCACTTGTTCGAGCCACCTACCAATCCTGTCGGGTGCCTGCTGGAACGCCGAGGCACTCCTGCGCCATGTCAGCCACCAGTGGTCGGGTGCTCTGCCAAGCCGGTGCCACTTGGTCACAAGACATCCCCTCTTTTGTATAAATAGGGGGTCTTGAAGGTGGGAGAGGTCTTGGATTCTGGGGATTTCAAGGCTTCCTGAGGCTTGGATTTTGGTGATTTGGAAGAGCTCTGACTCAAGAATTCTTGCAGATCTACGAGTAATCGGCCGACGGTTCGGAGCACCTGAAAGCTCAAGTCCGCCGACGCCGATCTATAAGCAAAGGTAACCGACGGTCGAACTACAGATACCCTCTAGATTAAGCTTCGCCTTAATCTCGTGGATAGCGCTGTGATTTCTCCTAGTAGATCTCACCCGCCAGCGATCCTCTCCTTCGTGAGTGTGATCCCTCAGCGCCTCGCTTCTTCGCGAAACGAGCCCCTTTACATCCAGTTCCGTAACCCTGCTCTACCTCGATCGAATTGCGCGGTGGTCCACGGACACAAAAGTCCCCAAGACAGCAAAGAACTCACGAAGCGCAGGACCTCGACATAACAGATCCTCGGTTTGTTTAGGAAGAAGTCGCATCTTTTGATTTTCATTGTACGCCTTAAAATAAAAGGCAATTTCTTTTTGAATTTTGTTGTAGGCAAAAGAAGTCGTAAACAAATTCAAATCAATGACAATCATCCCGACTTTTACCGCAACAAGCCGGGCGACCATGGGGAGCCACCCAGACGGAGGTCGCCGTGCCGCAACCCGGATCCCTATCCCTGGAAGAAGAGGTCGAAGTTCGAAGTTCGACCAGAGAAGTTCGAGGAGTACCGTCCTCACCCTCCTCCGTGATCCAGCTCTCGCCGCCCAAGAAGGTCTCACGCAGGAGAACCCGATGGCCTCCGATGTAGAGCCCCGTGATCTGAAGTTCAACCCCGCCGCAGTGCCGAGAAATCCCTCGGCGCTCAAGTCCGGATGGTGCTCGAGATGAACGCCGACGATGCCGGCGCCTTCCAGCGAAGCCGCCAAAGGCGACGATAAAGCATGGCGCCAAGCTTGCCAAAGCCATGCAATCATGGATCCGCTACGGCTTGATCTAAGATCCAACTCACGCAGAGGCTTCACCAAGTGATCGACGGCTTACCCGCCGCCAACCAACGAAAGTGGGTCCGCGGTCAAACGGAACCGCTTCCACACTTCGTGAGCGCGATCCGCCGCACTCCTATGCCAAGCACGAAGCTGGTGCAAAGTGCTCGCGGAGTTAAAGAAGGAAGTGGCAAAGAAGCCACCAACGCATCACCGTGTTTGGCGCCCAAGTCTAATGGTGCCCCAACCTCGCTGTCCACACTCCCGCCTCTACGCTTAAGCCGAAGGATACAGCGGTAAATCCAACGCCAAAGCCTAAGATAGACAACGCCAAAGACAAAGGCGTCAGATCCAACCGCGGTGAAGCCAACTCACCACTACCAAACCGACTATCAAGGATCGCCTGGTCCTCGAGAATCACGTCACTCATGCAGAGGTCGCACCTGCTCCAACAAGGACAAGAAGATTCCTAGCCTCCCTATCGGACCGAAAATCGGTCCGAGAGTCTCCGAGACTTCGCGACTCACATCGGCGAAAGTCTAGGCGAAGTCACTTTCTGAAGTTTCGATGGGTTGATCCGCCCTCTGGAGACGCTTATCCGATGATGAGGACGTTATACCGAAAGATCACGAATACGGCAGTTGCTCCCAGACACACCGATGAGCCACTACCGGCAAGAGGTACGAGAAAATCTCAAGGATTCCCCAAATTGACGCACCATGCTTGTGCTCCAAGCTCATTAAGACGATGCTCTGAGTGCAATTGCCATCAAGAAGCTCCGTAAAGGGTGTCGGCTTCCGAGACTCACCACGAGATGCCGGTGACCTAGGACAAGGCGATTCCTAAAAGGATGATCTCCCCGAGGGTGAGTTGCCGAGGTCACTAATAATATGACCAAAGAATCATCGCCACGGCTATTCCCAACCGCATCGCAACGCTAACTCGCTTATGGTCCGACTATCCGACGGTCCGTGATAACGATAAGCTTCGGGTTACCCATGAGGATGATGCGCCGATATGGCTCCGAATCGCGACCGATCATACCGTGATCTAGCTAAGGGAGCCCCAAGAAACACTTATGATCGCGATGCATCAAGTGGCCAAAATGCTAGACAGCGCTGAATAAACAACGGAAAACTTCAAGTTAGAGATGGAGTTGGCCATGCACGATGAGAGAAATGCACGCACCAACGCATCCAAGCCCCGACAAAACATCAAGGTGAATCGAAGTCACCAACGCCGATGAAGATGATAGCGATTCGGATCGAGGAAGCACCGAAGATGATAACCCCCAACCACGACCGCCGCTGCTCAGAGAGCGAGAAGATCAAAGACTTGGAGAGCAAAATCAACTCATTGATTTCCGCCAAGAAGTAAAGAAGACGGTATTCCTTGCCCATACCCGAGGGAGGGAATCAATCCCGCACTGGCCAAAGTTTAACTTAATAAACTTCACACCATTTGATCGAAGGGTTCCCCACAAAGACTTGATTTATTTCAAGTCACACCTCTGAAAGTTATTTCGCAACGAACCCCTGATGGTTCGGTCATTCGCCTGGCACCCTTCGTGGGTCAGCCAATGGTACCGCCGCCTCGCCGGAGCATTCACGGACGACATGGAGTCTAGCTTCCTTACCAATTTCTTTGATGACGATACCCAGGTATCGACGGACGCTGTCTCGACGAGAAGCGTAAAGACGAGAAACCGTGGACATCTTTGTTAAACGATTCTAACAAGGCAATGAACCGCCGGATCCAATAACAGGAGTTCATCCTCCAAACCCGCCACAAAGAACTTATCAATAGATGTGCTTGAAGCAATGGGTACAGACCATCGATAACGCGGAAGGACTTGAAGGTTCGTGGAGAGCAAGCCGAGAGATTCCTCAAAAGGAAAAAGGCGAGAGGGGTCACCGACAACCAAGTTCAAGCTGCAACTTTGTCCCACGGCAAAGGGAAAGAGCAAGCCAAGAGGCGGTTATGAACCAAACGCTCCAACTCCAACCCCAAAGAAGAAGAAGAAGAAGCAGAAAGAAATACCGCGAACAGTACGCCAACGTGGCAACCCGGGCCACAAAACGTAAGGTCTTAGAGCCGAGATTCCCAAGTCCTATTCCTTTAGGGACTAACGAGATTCCTCCTCTTCAAATATCTTGTGGAAAATAACAAGATCAAGCCCAAGATATCGTATACTATAGGCGCTTCATCACCCCACTAAATCCTCGCTTCACCTTTAAGGACAAAATCCGTGCTTTAATTGATGTAGTCATTACTATGAAGCCGCCCAAAGAAAAGAAGGTCTGAGCTAATGCGTGATCCATAAGTTTCGGTCGGTGCCGCTGACATGGTTTGAACCAACCGCTGGTCAAAGTTGCAAAGGAAGACGGTGAATGACGACCAGACAAGCAACGCCGTAAAGGACTTGTATCGATAATACCGAACGGCTTAAGTCTTGTGGGTCCACCCGCACTTACCGGAAGACGAGCAATGGGTAGCCTCTTCTTCAAGAAAAGCCGGCGTAAGGGAAAGGCCATGCTACTTCCGCACTCGAGGGAGACGATGAACGTGGTAACATTCCACCGTCCGGCGGGGAACTCAAGCCCACGCCACCGTGAGTGGACACGAGTACACAAGTATCCCAAGTCCCCACCCTAATGCCAAGACGCCTCGAGCTGGGGTACCAACAATCCCCCACCGCACGCAGAAAGCGCAATGCCAGGTGGTCGCCAAAGAAGCTACAAAGAAGTACCGCGATGAAGTTCAACTCCCGGGCCTCGATTCACCGATTGAAGAGATAAACCGAACTTCGAACTTCCATACCGCTTTGATGTAATGGCACAATTGGCCAATATCCCCGCAGGATCACTTCTATGAGTCATTATCAAAAGAGACGAAGAAGCTCTTCAAGAAGCCCTCACGATTCGTAAGTCTTCCTCACCTGCATTAGGCCGAGTCCGTAAGAGTCGGCCCAACAATGCAACCTTGCGACTAAGCACTTCCCCGCATCACCTTTACAAAGGAGGATATGCGATCTAGGAATTCCAAGCACGATAGGCCGCTATACTTCACCGTATATTGGCTCTAGTGAAGTTAACCTGATCCAAGTCGATCCGGTTCCACAGGAGCATCATGCCCTCGCTACCATGTATCACCTTGAATCCCTCGCCAAGAAGTCAAGGCCAACAGTACGATCTACGGGTTTAACACCGGTCTCTACCACTTGGTAAAATCCCATAAAGTGCCAAATGGGAGACTTAAAGTCCAAGTCACCGCTATGTGATTGATGCAGACTTCCTATAACTTTATCATGGTCGACCTTGGATCCACTGTAATGTTATAGTCCCATCTACTCTTCATCGCTGTCTCAAATATGTAGACACTAATAATGAGGTCAAGACGGGTCGACAAACAACCGCTTTAAGGATGGAGAATTATTTCACCGATTCTCTCCTCTACAGAATGAGTCCTAAATCAATCATCTACCGTACCTACAAATGTGAAGAAGTCGATTCAAACCGCTTGGTTATAGTGGAGGTTTTGTTTTAAATGACATTGTGTACCCTTGTAATCAATCTTGACGATGAAGAATCGCCGATGAACATTGTAATTGGCATTGTCGATGAATCAATAAATGACGATTTAGAGTATCCTTTATCTTTGAATGATGATAACAGATTATACAATGATCCAAAGTTGCACCGCCAACTCGATCATCTTGCTTCACACAAAAGCAGCTCCTGATTCCTTTGGGACAACACTTGTCATCCCAATTAAGATCAAGTAGTGAAAAGACTTGGTTTACTAAAAGGAGATGCGCCCAACGCCAATCGCTTTGAAGAAGGTGAAGATGACAATGGGCCTATCCTCCACACATTCGATATAGTCCGTAAACACCGGGTATCATGAAAAGATGGGGTATGACTTGGACACGAGGGGAAGGTCTATGTTTCAACGAGGCCCTCGAACCCTCCTAAAGCAAGATATGTCCCAAGAGGAAAGCCGATAATTACTATGCATTTAGAAGGGGATTGGGATACTAATCCTCCTCGAAGATGAATGCTCGTGGTCGATTGATAATAACCCTGAGGGAGACTCGACATTCTCCCGACTCTTCACTGGGACTCGACACCATTTCGAGAAGCTTCAAGGCTTGATGTCTAATATGGCCACGATCGATCCCGCTACTATTGAGGGTGATGAAGATATGCCAACATGGGAAGACCCATGGATCCATCAACTCAGAGCAGCTGGGGATAGGTTCAACAAAGAGAACCCCCACTAAGGATGAGGTAGTCCGTGTTAATATGGGTGATGAAGAGCATCCCAAACTCATAAACATCAGAATACTTCCCTTCGAAGAAAAGGAAGAGTTGATTGCCCTAATCGTGAGTATATCGATGTATTCACCGAGTTACGAGGACATGCCAGACTCGACCCTAATGTGGCAACACATCGCCAACATCAAGGCGATGTCAAACCCGCCAAGCAACAAAGAAGACGGTTTCGGCCCACAAATATTGGAGGCAATTGTTGACGGTGAAGAAACTCATAGAATCGGATTCGCCGAGGAAATTCAACATCCGGATTGGGTGGCTAATATAGTCCCTGGCCATGAAGAAGAATGGTTCGATTAGGACTGGTCGACTACAGAGACCTAAACGCCGCTTTCCAAAGGATGATTTCCTCCGCCAATCACCGACGCCATAGTTGACAATACATGTGGATTCGAGGATGTCCTTTATGGATGGCTTTTCGGTATAATCAAATCAAGATGCACCCCGATGACGCCAAACACACCGCTCGAACGCCCATCTAAGATATATTGCTACACGGTCATGCCGCTCGCCTCAAAATGCCGCGAACGCATACCGAAGCAATGACGGATTTTCCAGATCATCTTCGAAAACCAATGCTACGCCGACGATTTGGTCGTGAAAAGCCGCGGACAAAGGAGATCACATCAAAGATCTTAGAACGGTATTCAGCTCATGCTAATCGCCTAAAGATGAATCCCGCCAAGTCCTTCCTGGGATGTCCAAGGGTGTTCCTTGGCTTCGTTGCCACCAACAAAGGAATCCACGCCGATCCCGACAAAGTGAAGGCGATTCAAGAATTGCAACCTCCGGAAACTGAGAGAACTCGGGGTTACAAGGACGATATGACATCCGACGGTTCATATCGAACCTATCCGAAGTGCCACCGCTCCAAGTTGAACAAGAAGGGCGGTCATATATTTGGGACGACGCCGCCGGGCATTCAAGAGATCAAGTCAGATTCGCTAAACCTCCCCGTTTGTTGCACCGCTGCCGGAAAACCGCTTTTGATCTACGCCAAGGCAACGGATCACTCGTTAAGCTTTACTCGCAAGCAAGACGACGACGACGTCACAACAACAGCAAGCAGTATTACCCGAGTTTAACATTAGTCGCCGCCGAAGTCTCGATATCCAATGGTCGGAGAAGCAAGGCCTTGCATTAGTGTTCGCGATTCAAAATGCGCACTATTTAGCCTGACGCACGATTTATGTTATCTCTAACGTAAACCGGCCCGATTTATGACCCAAACCGCCTCAATGAGTCAAGGTTACGAATGGCCTTGCTTTGTCCCAATATGACTTGCACTTCAAACAATGTGGTCACCAAAGGACAAGCGATTTAGATCTCTTTCACGCCACCGACAACGGATGCATTGAGCTATATGATGATCTTCCTGATGAAGTTCAGTGAAGTCAACACCACGCACCAACAAATATGGCGATTGTATTTTGATGGAGCTTCTGCCACCAATGTGGCGAAAGTTCCCCTGATGTTCTAAAATCTACCGAGTCTGAGTTGTCTTGATTTCCTGAATCATGTCATGCCCCGGCTTATTCACTCACCAACCCTCGCTCCAATAACGTGAGTCAATACAACGCTACTTCTTATCGGACTTAGCTTCGCCAAGGAGCCGGGGTCAATATCTCAAGGTGATGGTGATTCACAATCGATAGTTAAGGTGTCCGTGGTGACTACGAAGTTAGGAACCCTCGATCGTCCCCTATCATCGGTAGCCGTGGAAATGCGATTCAAGAGTTTTTCATCGAATATATCCCGCTTCCAAAACGCTTTACGCGGATGCCACAAGATTAGTCGGTCGTTAGCACAACCTTCCAGACCGGCAACTAGTCACGGCCAGACTCACCAACTCTTCGTACTCATTATACGATGAGGCACAAGAAGATAAGGGTAGTTACCAAAGAAGTGTATACAACCCAAACCAAGTTGGAGCCCCGAGATTACGCTCTATTATATCGACATTGCCTTACATGGTATTCTACCGTAAGACGAAGGAGAGAGAGTCATCCTAAGAGCTCCAAGATTCTTTTATGACACGTAGACCCGTGACGCTATATCACGGGTACGATGGTCTTTACTCCGATGCCTTCAAACAAGGAGGCGTAAGAGGTCCTTCGAAGCACACGAGGGTGAATGTGGTGCACACCGTCCCAAACTCTACGATCGAATCAGAGAATGGGTTACTTTGGCCCACAATGATTAATGACGCATGAGCACGGAAATGCCACGCGGTCAAATTCACGAATTATATGCACCGCCTCCGTAAACGCAGATCCTTCTGCCACATCCCGCCATTCGAGACATGGGGAATGGACATTGTAGGTCCCATTTTTCCTCCGTCTGGTCAAAGGCGACGGTTTATTCTAGCGATCACCGACTACTTCTCCAAGTGGGTCAAGCAATCCCGCTAAAAGAAGTAAAGGCGGTACCGCCATCAAGTTTATCAAACACCATGTCATCTATCGACATGGTGTCCCAAGACGATCGCATGACAACGGTCCCAGCTCATCGCAATTCCTTCATCGTTTTATGAAATTAAGATACAAGACGCCTCGGCCGACGTACCTATAATCCACCAAGAAATGGATTAGCCGAGGCATTCAACAAGACGACATTATCAAAATTTCCAAAGCTTGTGAAAAGTAACAAGCCGGTGACCGATGATAAACTCTGAGAGCACTCGGGCGACGCGACAACAGACGCACGCCAACCGGGCAACCCCGCACTTCCGTCTACGGTGTGAAGCGCTTCTCCCATTGGAAATTGATCCCGCCACTTCGACGCCTCTTCAACAGAGATGACGATCAAGAACAACATCGAAAATGTCTCAAGAGCTTGAGATGTTAGATGAGAAGCTACCGAGGCTCAACAATGCATTGAGTTCTACCAAGCTAGGATGTCAAGGCTTTCAACAAGAAAGTTCGACAGAGAACCTTTAGAGAAGGAGATTTGGTCCTCGCCGCCGAACCGATAATCCTCACTTCCAAGAAGAAAGGTAATTCAACCTAAATGGGAGGGTCCGCTTGTAATAGAAACGTTTGCTCCAATGGTGCATATCGCCTCATTACCCAAAATGGCTGACCGCAATTAATGCCGATAAATGGGAAGTTCCTCAAGAAATACTACCCATAGTATCTTCGATAACCCGCTTCGACGGAAGTTCGTGGGATGTCTCACTGCTTCGCGAGGATAACCCTAGATTTATCCTCCATCACAATTTCCCCACCGATCAAATTCTTGACGGTGGTCTACAAATTCTTCGGTACATTACCAAAATCCTCTTGATTCCTTCTATGAACAAGAGGCCCACTCAAAATTCCTTTCACGCCGGAGAGAGAATATAAAATCCTTCCTCTCCAAGCCGCAAAATCCTTTTCGTCAAACGAAGGGTTTCATCTTCATCTTAGGTAGCTACCGACCAAGGTATGCGCCGATTTTCGCACCAGTTGTCCGCCAAGGTCACCTGAAGTCTTTTCGCTTCGGAGTGGAGATCCCACTCTTAGTTCCATCTTCATCTTGTAGCGCCATTGAAGGTATGCGCCGATTTTCGCACTGTGTTGTCCGCTCAAGGTCACCCGAAGTCTTTTCGCTTCTGAGTGGAGATCCCACTCTTAGTTCCATCTTCATCTTAGGTAGCTCGACCGGTATGCGCCGATTTTCGCACTCGTGTTGTCCGATCAAGGTCGCTCAGTCTCTTCGCTTCTGAGTGGAGATCCCACTCTTAGTTCCATCTTCATCTTAGGTAGCCGACCGGGTATGCGCCGATTTTCGCACTGTGTTGTCCGACTCAAGGTCACCGAAGTCTCTTTTTCGTTCTGAGTGGAGATCCCACTCTTAGTTCCATCTTCATCTTAGGTAGCCGATCGGGGTATGCGCCGATTTTCGTGACCGTTGTCCGATCAAGGTCGCCTCGAAGTCTTTTCGCTTCGGAGGGAGATCCCACTCTTAGTTCCATCTTCATCTTAGGTAGCGCCGATCAAGGTATAAGCGCCGATTTTCGCACTGTGTTGTCCGATCAAGGTCGCCGAAGTCTCGGTTTCTGAGTGGAGATCCCACTCTTAGTTCCATCTTCATCTAGGTAGCGCCGATCGGAAGGTGGCGCGCGATTTTAATTGTCCGATCAAGGTCACCCGAAGTCTTCTTTCGGTTTCTGAGTGGAGATCCCACTCTTAGTTCCATTTTCATCTTAGGTAGCCGATCAGGTATATGCCGATTTTCGCATCGTGTTGTCCGATCAAGGTCGCCGAGTTCTTCGTTTCTGAGTGGAGATCCCACTCTTAGTTCCATCTTCATCTTAGGTAGCCGACCGCAAGGTATGCGCCGATTTTCGCATCGTGTTGTCCGACCGAAGATCGCCGAAGTTTTTCGCCTCCTGAGTGGAGATCCCACTTAGTTCCATCTTCATCCTAGTAGCTCGACTCCGAAGTATGCGCCGATTTTCGCCTGCGTTGTCCGGATCAAGGTCACCCGAAGTCTCTTTCGCTTCTCGATGGAGATCCCACTCTTAGTTCCACCCTTTCAAGTGGCACCGACCAAGGTAAGCACCGAATTTTCATTCGTAGCTACCGACCGGTTCACGGGCCAGATTTTCGACTGTGTTGTCCGACTAAGGTCACCTCGAAGTCTTTTTCGATTCTAACAAGAAGGAATCCGCTGTTAGCCTCATCCCCGAAATAGAATACATTCTTCCTTTCCCACCAATCTTTAATATCCTGCTTCGTCCATTCTCCTGGCCAAAAGAGGACACCAAGGTTCATCTGGGGCATTTTATCCCGGCCTAAGAAGGATAAAGCCAACGCCACACGCCATCGGCTTAGTCTTTCTCCATTGAAGAAGACACCGAGTTCGATTCGGGCATTTTATCCCAAGCCTAAGAAGGATAAAGCCAACGCCACACGCTGCTGTCGGGTTTAGTCTTTCTCCCATTGAAGAAGACACCAGAGTTCGATTCGGGCATTTTATCCCGCCTAAGAAGGATAAAGCCAACGCCACACGCTGCTGCCGGTTTAGTCTTTCTCCGATTGAAGAAGACACCGAAGTTCGATTCGGGCATTTTATCCCAAGCCTAAGAAGGATAAAGCCAACGCCACACGCTGCTGTCGGTTTAGTCTTTCTCCGATTGAAGAAGACACCGTAGTTCGATCGGGCATTTTATCCCAAGCCTAAGAAGGATAGCCAACGCCACCACGCTGCCGTAGTCTATTCCCGATAAAGAAGCCTCACGTGATTCAACATCGTAGCATTAAGTCTAAGAGAGTTTCATTCTTTAGCACAACTGTGTGTAGAACGGATTTAGATAATCTACATGCTAGCCCAACTCAAACAGAGTCGTAAAGGCTCATCAAACCCGCTGAGGGTCAGTCACTAATAACCCTAAAGTCAACGCCACACGCTGCCGGCTTAGTCTTCTCCATTGAAGAAGACACCGAGTTCGATTCCGGGCATTTTATCCCGCCTAAGAAGGGAAGTCAACGCCACACGCCGCTGCCGGTTTAGTTTCCGATTGAAGAAGACACCGAGTTCGACGGGTATTTGGTCCCGGCTAAGAAGGACGAAGTCACGCGGTAACACACGCGTCGTGGTCTCTTGCCCGTAAAGAGTATGAAGCCTACGTGATTCAACATCGTAGCATCAAGACTAAGAGAGTTTCATTCTTTAGCACAACGTCACGCGCGGAACGGATCCTCCGCGACGCCAGCCCAACTCAAACGGTGGTTGGTAATCAAACCCGTTGATGGTCAGGATTTGCCAAAACTATAAGTATTATGGTTAATTATTTCACTAAATAAGAGAATCATAATAAATAATGAAAGCAATAAATCTTATTCATTTGAAGCAAATATAAAGGAGCTACAATTGTCGAGACAATCAATTCAAGCAAAATTGTGATGATCACAACGACGGGTCGAACAAAGAAAACAGAAATCTCAAACCAAAGCAACACATCGACTTCATCGGCGCATCTAGTAATCGCGGAAGGAAGCGAGGTCGCCTTTAACGGCCAAGTTTTTCCTTCGCCGCTTTGAACCTCGAAGCTTTCTCGAAGTTCCTCTTCGTAATTCGCAGCAATTGCAGCTACATGTTCCGACGATCACCCGAGGACTTGTTTCTCGCTCGCTGACGCCCGATCACACTACGAACTTCTTCAACGCTTTCTCCTTGAACAATCCTCGATTCCCGTGCGTTTACATAAGGCGCAGTACGATTTATCTTGCGCCGCAGTTGCCGCCGCATATGAGTTCCCAAAATGATCTCTTGCTCCAATATTTTCTCGCAAAAGCTGCTCACGAAGCCTTGATCCGAAGCCGCCGATGAGTCATCACCATCGCATGATTCAAAAGGCTAAATCCTCCACACGGCTAAGAGTTAGCTACTAGTGAGCTTCGCCACAACGATTAGCTAGCCGGGGCCACCAACACGCCAATTTCCAAGATACTCAATATGAATGGGCAGTACAGAGTCGCCATCTAACCTCGATAATAGAGATTGCTTCCATTCTCCAACAAACAAGGAGACCCATCACGTAACCGAGTCGTGAACGCAGATGGCCCGGCAATCTCTCGATGGGTTGAATTCGGAAGTGGTCCGCCAAGATATCCGGGCCTCCACCTTCTATACTGCTGGCTCTGGAACTGTTTTGCCAAGGTCGTGGAGGCGTGAGCTGATGATGGAAGCGATCCTCAAACTCGCCATCCGGAAATTATGATGGTAGGTCAAGCCTGTTTCTTCCTCAGCGTATTCGCCCACAAGCGTTCGGCTTCTAAGGGAGAGGTATTCTCCTGATGACCTTAAGAATCGAGACTTGACGCTTGGAGCCTTCAAATAGACTAATAATCGTCGAGCACCCGCCACCACAAGAGAATAAAGGGTTAACAAGATCATTTAGAGGAATATCTTGAAAAGGAAACAAGATAAGGCGAGAACTCTTTCTCAAACCATGAGATTGAGTCATTTAATTATAACGTATGACGATTTCATCCAGATAATACCCGAGAACGATAAATAGGCAGGTTCTAAACGGCAATATATTCCGCTCTACAGGCGAGACTACGGGATGAAATCGCCCTCTAAAAACATCGAGATCGGTGATCTTGAAGCCTCAATCCTCACGGGAGAATCACGGCTTCCCAATCGCCACAAAGGAAAAACGGCGGGTCATAACTAACGGCACACCAAGCGTCCCCACAAAGGAGGATTTCGCTTCCCAATCCTCACAAAGGAGAACGGCGGGATACAACACATATATGCACGAAGATAATAAGTTGGCGCATCAATCGAAAGAGGCGGCATTCACGCCGCGGCGAAGTTGAGCTTACCTCTGAGCGCTGCGGATCTTCCCCGACATCGAAGCCGCAAAAGCACGACGAAAAGTCGATACAACTGAAAATCAGCAATAAAGCCGTGTTACAAAATCCGACGCCGAGCATCCGACGGGCGCCGGCTGGCGACGCCACCGCCACGTGACGCTGAGTCTGTAGCCGTCGGCGGTGGTCGGCTACCGCAGCGCTGGCGCTCGGTGGCGCTGGCGACGGCTGCTGGCTGGTAGGCGCTGGCGCCATGGCGCTGGCGCCATTGCCATATTGCTGGCTTGGTTGGCGCAAGGCCATTGAGTTGGCCAGCTGCCGCATTCGCTGCTGCCATGCGCCAGCCTGGTCGGCCGCCATCTGGGGCCACACTGCCCATTATCGGTTTTCCTTCTCGTGGTCCGGCCACCAGACGCACAAAAAAAGGAAGAAAAGAAGAAAAGAATTTACAAAACCTCACACATACCTGATCGGCGAAATAAGACTACGAGAAGCTTAGATGAAAACAAGAGAGAGAGAGCACAGGGGCCATTTAGGTCGAATAGAGGAGTATGGGTATTTATAACAACCCCATATGAACCCAATCCTCTTGAACAAGGACTCCTATTTTGGCAAGAAGTAGGAATTCTAATTGGAGCCCAAATCAATTCTAATTAGGACTCTAATCAGCCCCTAATTAGGAGTCCTAATTGGAACCTTATCCTGATATCCAAACAAGCCAAATCAGTCCGCTGATTGGCTCCTAATTCCTCCGCTATATTGGGAAAGATTCTCAAGGCTTATTCTACAGATAACACTAATTCTATCGACATCAACGCCGAATCCTACCCAACTAGATTACACAGTATAAACCGCCTAATTTATCGAGAGAGTTCTTTAAGAATATTTTTATTCTTAGGATAACTCGATCGTATGATTGACGCCGATCAACGCTACGCCTAACTTACTCCAACTAGGACAGTATAAACTGCTTCCTAATTTGTCGAAGTTCTCAAGAATATTTTCACAAGAAATATTCTTGGATAACTCGATCGGCGGATTGCATCGACGCCGATCAACGCTGCCGCCTAAACCTACCCAACTAGGATTACGAGTATAAACCGTTTCCAATTTATCGAGAAGTTCCCTAAGAATATTTTCACAAAAATATTCTTAGGGATAACTCGATCATGCGAATTGCATCGACGCCGCATCAACGCTTCAATCCTACTCCAACCGATTACAGTATAAACTATTTCCAAAATTTCAACGAGGAGTTCCCGAGAATAAATCCATATTCTTAAGGATAACTCTAAGAACCCTTAATGTCCTCCCACCATAATCTCCAAGAGAGGGATAACTGGACATCTGGATAATCATATCCTCCCACCAGAAGTTAAACCAACAACACACGCCATGATGGAGGAATTAGCCGAGTGATGGTTATGAAGTTCCATGTATTCGATTACGTACCTAACGCTACTAACAAGGAGTTCATTGAGAAGTCCAAAATCTGATGGTTAGTCAAACAACGCACCAACCGACACGAAGTTACAAACAAAACTCACCCACCAGCCTTCGAAGTCAAGATAACAAGCGGTCGACAAATGCAAAGACCGCGGATCTTATCGTGAATCCTACAAAGAACCGATGATCCGAAGAATCAAGATTTGAAGCTATCTTTGGGATCCTCACCATCAAGGTCGAACTATATCCAAAGCATCCTGCACTCATCAAGAATCGAGACCGAGACGCTTTGAGGGGTATCTCAGATAAAAATTGCTTATCGCATCTCATCAAAACTCGTGACGGGTGGGTTGACAACCGACGATCCATTCAACAAACCGACGCCGCAAAACGATCACGCCGCGAAAACGCCGTATTAGCCGACGAAAGCACATGAAGTAAGCTCGCAAGACGACGAGCCAATGAAACGGCGCGTCGAAGTTGGCTAAACTCAAGCATTGACGAGACGAATCAACCGCATTTAGTCCGCCGATGCAAACGAGCCGCTTGAGCTCGAAGTTGATCGGACACTGACTCAAACCCAACGGCGACATCACCGAGCAAAACTAAGCCCCGAAGACCGAAAGAATCGACGGAGAAACGGCAAAACAAATGAAAAAGCGATCACAGGCGACACACTCTACCAAATGGCCAAGGTGGTTTCCACACTTTGGTCGAGCCACCTCTACCAACCTGGCCGAGGTGCTCGGCTCGGAAGAGGAGGCCTACCACTTTGGTCGAGCCTCTCGCCAACTTGTCGAGGCCGCCATGGCCGAGGTGCTCGCCAGTGGAAGGCAGAGGGTTCCACCATGAGTCGAGCCACCTCGGCCAACCCCGCCGAGGGTTCTACCAAGTGGCCGAGCCACTTGTCACAAGATTATCCCCCTTTTTGTATAAATAGGGTCTGAAGGTGGAGAGGTCTTGGATTCTGGGGATTTCAAGGCTCCTGAGGCTTGGGTTTTGTGATTTGGAGCTCTGACTTCCGAAGAATTCCTAGATCTGAGTCTGCGACGTTCCGAAAGCACCTATGAGCTCAAGTCCACCGACGCCGATCTATAAGCAAAGGTAACCTAATTGGTCGAACCACAGATACCCTCTAGATTAAGCTTCGCCTTAATCTCGTGGATAGCCAGGATTTCTCCTAGTAGATCTCACCCGCCAGCGATCTCCTTGAGGATCCCTCAGCGCCTGCTTCTTCTGGAACGAGCCCCTTTACACCTAGAGTCCTTAACCCGGCTCCTACCGATCGGACCATACGGGTCCACTACACAAAAGTCCCCTGCGACAGTAAAGAACTGACGCAAGCTTGGGACCTCACATAATGAGATCTCTCGGTTTGTTTGAAGAAGTCGCATCTTTTTGATTTTCATTGCACGCCTTTAAAATAAAAGGCAATTTCTTTTTGAATTTTGTTGTAGGCAAAAGAAGTCAGAAACAAATTCAAATCAATGACAATCATCCCGACTTATCACAACAAAGCCTTGTTCACATCACAGCCTTAAACTTGTTCAAATCACAGTTTCATAGTTTGTCTCCGACAAAACCTAAACTTATCGACTCATCAATAGAGCGATAGGTCCTCAAAATCTTGTTCAAACCACAAGTACCCAATTTTATCAAGTTAACTCCACATCTCTCGATAAAATCAATTTATCGACTCTCTTTAATAGAGCCATAGGTCCTCAAAATCTTGTTCAAATCACAAGTACCCAAATTTATCAAGTTAACTCCACACCTCGATAAAATCAACTTATCGACTCTCTTCAATAGAGCCGATAAGTCTCAAAAATCATCATCAAGTTAAAAATTCCACTCGATGATAAAATCAATTTATCAACTCTTTGCAATAGAGTGATAAGTCCCCAAAAGCTTGTTCAAACAACAAGTATGAAAGGTGCCAAGTTAACACTATACTTTTGGCACCTTACGTAAAAGTCTAAAAGACTTAGTTGGAAATGCGGGTTCATCCCCGCTTTGTAACACCCGAGTTTTCGACACGTATTTTTCTAATATTTTCTGTGATGTATTTTTCTAGTATTATTTTCCCAATATTTTTCGACACGATCTTCTAATATTGCTTTTCTAATATTAAATATTATTTTCTAGCATTTGAAAGTTGAATATTATTTTTCTAGTGTTTAAATATTAAATGTTATTTTTTTCCGTATTTAAATACTAAATATTATTTTAGTA